>JABSMS010001209.1:0-17589 GCA_018902275.1 Aleiodes sp. PSUC_FEM 10030003
TATACATAGATAATCAAAAGAAAAGAAAGACCGAAAAGGCTGACTGATGGAGGGAGGTGCACGGATCTGTCAACATTTCGACGATGCGAAGACATTAATTGATCTTCGATCGGCTCCGCTTCAACGACGGACCATTGTCCCGGTTCCTGGCGCAGCTCGTTACTCAAACTTTTAACTCTACTCGTTTTTGCTCTGAAAATAAGTGGAATGAAGGAAATAGAAAGAAATAACACGATCACGACAGTGATGTGACGTGCTATCGTCCTTTTCCCATCATGTATTCAGAAGTAATTTTGTTTCTCCTACTTTGTTCCCTCTTAAAATTTAATTAAGAAATTATTAAAATGGAGAACTGCATAGAACTTTAATTCAACAAATTCCGTTGTTAAATAAGAATTTTTATTGCATCAATTCGTATTTTTTTATTTTACCTTCATTTTAGCTACTCTGAATATCTTTAAACTCAATATAAATAGTTGTAAATTTAATCTAATTTGTTTGTAATGGATTTATTTTTTTTGGTTCACTCATTAAAGCCTTGAAATAAAAAAATGATATCAGCAAGTACAGCACTAATATGTGAATGATTGAAAGTTTCTTGGACTAGGCAATTTCTTATCGATCCATTATCTGTGCCAAATTTTTTAAGTTGCCAAAGAAAAGAGAGAAAATAAGGATAAGCGAGAAGTACCACAATTGGAGGTCACGCCACAGCATAATACGATTCACAAAGTATAAGAGGATGTAAGATCGCGTGGATATGGAGAGTAAAAGCAATCTTGACCTACGTATCTATGGTAATGAGAATATTAGGCGATTCTACTTTACGTGCACGTATGCTAATGGCTCTAGCTTCATCAGTACCCCTCCCATACATATTTATTGCATGCGTTACACGTGGAGAAATGCATATGTTAGCGCTATATTAATTCTAATGTCCATGGGGATGAGTGTGGGGAGAACGAGGTGATGTAAAACATAAAGGAAGCTACATAAACACGTCACAAATATTATTGTGTTTGTGTAAAACTTGTAGTGGTGTTGTTTTTTCTCTTCCTATCTCTAAGAGTTGAGGAGAAAAAGTGTAAATTTCATTTCCATTTTGATGCCCTTTGTCTACCATTATTACAGTTTCATTTCGGCTCGCTGATGTTTCCTCATATTTTTTATTCCTCACTCGCCTATGTTTTTTCCATGTCTCAAACGATAAAGCTCTTTGTAACCGCTTTTATGATCTCTGACAGTTGATGTGAGTTAAAACATGCTTTGTCCGGTTCTTCTTCCCTCATTAATTTTTTTCCTCTTTCCTCTTTGAATACATATAGTTGTTATGACTCTAAAGAGTTTAATGAAAACATTACCAAGGCTGAAAGGATCGTAATTCAATGTAGAGCAGAATTTTTCAAGCAAGTGACAGAACAAACGTCATGATAATCCCTCGAGTTATTGAAACGATTGAGATGCAGCGACAAACAGAGCAAGATTGCGGATCCTCATTTCGTTTACTACTTGGTATTAAATATTTTTCGGTAATATTATGTAACAGACATGTAGGACAATTATGAGTGTGTCATTAAGGAAAGGGTTGTGGTTACCATTGCTCCGTTTTGGGTCCTTGCTACAGTATTTTTCAACCTTGAAGTTTGAATGTAGCTACTGAGCGATCTATTCACTGTTTGACTTTGTGGCACAAAGGAAATTCTTGTGGCTGACTGATGGAGATATTGTCCTTTACGTACTTGTTCAAATGTAGATACTAATATGTGGGAATTAGAAAGAAAATTTATAGAGAATTTTCAAAAAAATTTATTAATAAATATTCATTTCAACAGCCATGGAAAATGACTCGTATAGATTAATTGTCTTTGATTGTGGTGAGAGTGGGGGCAAGTATTGGAAGCATCAGTTTCACTGACACGCGACAGCCGGCAGAATAAGTGAGTGAAAGGCCTTGAGGTGAAATTATATGGAATCAAGGATGATACTGTATACGGGGCCGGAGAAAGAGAACATTAAAAAGAAGACTGGTAAAACAAGGAGATGGGTATGACCGGGCGTTGGGTTATGCCTCTGGTATGTTGCGTTAACGTTCTGGCCTTGCTCTCGATGTTACAGTTGAGTATTACGAAATAATAAAAAAGAAGGAAAAAAAAAAGACGAATATTAGTGACGGTGCGTTTCATCCTAGCTCATCGTCTCTCATCTGCGGAAGATGAATAACACTTCAAGTACGCGGTAGGCGCGAGTTCCTCGGAAATATGCCCAGCGAAGCATTCACTTTTATGTGTACTCTATACGCAAAATAACCACCACCCTTGGGTCCCTCCCAAAGATACTCCAAACTACACCTATATAAAAGAAGAGTTTCTTCATGGAATTCAAATCAAATCTGCTTGTGTCCTCTCAGAAGAAGCATGAAGGTAAAAAATATTGGTATTCCTTGTGTGAGTTTGTCAGTGCGTTAACGAGTGATTTTTTTTTTATATATATTTTTAAATATTCATACGGGTTATTGATTGTTTTTTGTTTTTTTTTATTCAAAAAATAACTTACCGAATCATGTTGATTTTGGGACAAATTGTTTCAGCTCATAATAATTGTACTGTCATTGGTAAGCTTTGCTACGGCAAGTTTAGAACCAGTGGGCTACAAGCCACCGATCTCATCAGGAGCGTCCGACCGATATCTACCACCCAGTTACCGTAGTGCATCACCACGGGGAGTCCTAACACCAGAATCCCATTACCTTCCATCAAATCACGAAAGCTCAAACCAAAATGTAATACCAAATTCTCTATACTTACCGAGTAGCCAAGGTCCAACAAGCACACTCCACAATTCAGTTTCTCCTTCATCAGCAACATTGCCCAGTATGCGTTACCTTCCCTCACATACTAGTACCCCATCGCGTCCTCATCATAATAATAATAATAATAATCATCATCATCACCGTGGCCAAGGTACAATACAGGATACAGCCGTTGGTCATCATGTATCATCAAATTCACCCCCAGCAGCCCCGACTTACCATAGTGCCAATCGAAATATCGTTTCCTCTCAATATCTGACCCCTAGTCAGCGTCCCGAGACATTTACACAGGCAATACCCTCGTCTACCTATGTGCCAGCTAATCAAAATCAATATCCTGGAGACCAACCTCCAACATCGATCGTACCACCACCCAGTACGTATTTAACACCAAACAAATTTTCAACTGATACATCATCTGGATTACACGACGACCATCGCACCGATATACAATTGAATCCAACTAGTCTCAGCCAGCCGGCTGGACACTATTATCCCAAGAATAGTTATCCTGGAAATTCTGGAAAGAATCGTGGATACACATACGAGCAAGTAAGTCATCACCCATGAGTTTATTAGTATTTTCGGTATTAATCAACTTTTTCAGTGCTTCGGATGAAACAAAAAAAAATTGATAATTTTTATGTTTGTAGCCTCCAGCAAAGTACGATTTTGAATATCGTGTGAATGACGAGTACGGAAATGACTACAGCCACAAGGAAAGTCGCAACGGTGACAATACCCAGGGTATCTATACAGTACTCTTGCCAGATGGCCGTAAGCAGATTGTTCGTTACAAGGCCGATCGGGATGGCTACAGGCCAACGATCACGTACGAGGCTGCTCCAGCATCAGGACAATCTGGTTATAATCAAGGATACCAGTATTAGTTGGATTATTACAATTTTATCACAAGCCATAATCTCATTATTTATAATAGTTGAAATTAACGTGAGACACTCCAAGTTGAATCATTTAAATATATTCAATTGAAATCATTAAAATTCATATTTCTCAGTGAATAATTTACTCATTTCTGCTTCAATTGATCCTTACCAATCACTGATATCCTGGAGTACATTATTTTTTTCTCTTTTCCTTTGTGAATGAGAAGCGTTTGTAATTTCTCTTACATTTATGGGTGAAAATATTAGATAATTTGTGGATGAAATATTCTGGTATTTGTAACAGCGGGATGGAAAAGAGAATGCTATATTCTCTTGATGTTGGATAGATGGATGGATGTGCTGTTGGAAGTACAGCACGGCCTTCTCTCTGTTGAAAGCTGTTACTTCATCTTACCTGGAGTCATCAAGAATCACAGATACGAGAACTCAGATATTCTTCATTACTTTCACATTTTGCGTATATAAATTCGTCTTTGATCTCGCGGAAAACTCTTTTTCCATATTATTATTTATTACTAATATCTCACATCTGAAAGAATGTTTTGGAGTAATAAGTAGTGATGGTTTATTTATGCAGTCGCAATTTCTTCATGTATCTACTGCGGTATATTTTTTTAGGAATTTGTATTTACTTGAAGATCGTTGAAAAGATGAGGAAGACTTTGCCAGGCAAAGTTGTCTGGAAAATCGCTGGCTTTTGATATATGAATGTAGCATTCAAAGATTGTTGAGTATACAGGAAGCTTGAGAAAGTGTCAAAGAGTGCACCAGCTTTTATGTGATGTCTTCGTCTTTCACACGTGGTTATATCTTTTTCCTTTTCCCTGAAAACTGTGTATCCTAATCTTGACCCTTTTCTTTCATTGCCGTTTTCCAAAGGACTGTCGCTTATTCTTTAAGAATTCAAATTTAGAGTGTCAAATTTAGGAAAAATTCATATAGGAATTGGCGAATGAAATAATGGAACATTTGTGCAATTTATAAATAATTTTTTATGAAGAATAATACAAGATAAGTTGAGAGAAATTTGGATGAATCTTAGAAAATATAAATTTTTTGCAATTTCAGTTTTGAATTATTTTACAAAATGTGTTATTTTTTGAATTTATTTTTTTCCAGTAATGAAACAAGAGTATACATACAAATGTTTATGAAATATATTTAAGACTAATTCAGTATCGGGGTATGGCAGTGAGGCGATCAATTGTCGCATCGGGCAATTCAATATTATTGGGGATAAGAATTTGATTGAAAAATTAAAAAAAACAATCCATTATATATAATCTCAGCTATAATAAAAAAGATGTATCACGAAGATTATAAAGAATAACATCGCGAGTTGGTGATAATTATTGTCATCTGATTTGCTTTCACTTGTTTCACACAATTTGAGTAAAAAAAATATACAGTTTAATAATAAATCGTAGATTAATAATGCGTAATAATTAAAAGATATTTGCGTTGTACGAGGTATGAATCTTGTAGGTAAAATAGTATCTAACGTTTCTAATGTGGCAATAGGCCCAATGTCGTTGTCCATGTATGAAACTAATAACGATAACCATTGTTTCCACTCGGGTACCCGGAGCCACCATCATTTCTGTAACCATTTCCGATACCTGTACCTTCCTGCGTATAAGTGACAACTGGCCGGTAACCATTCTGATCTGCTATGTACTCAACTGTCTGACGTCTACCATCAGGCAACAATACATAGTAGACACCACGTGTAACGTCACCGTCACGATTCTCTTTGTGTCCAAAGTCATTTCCACTCTCAGCATCATTTACCATATACTCGAACTCATATTTAGCTGGTGTCTGAAATAATCATTCATCAAAGGGGGAAATGTAAAAATTTATTTCATATTGTTAGGCTTTATTGTAACAGATATTAAACTTACGTCATTGTATCCATCATCGTAACCACCGCCGACCGTAGCTCCAGGTGGGCCGTATTGCTGATTCGGAGGTAGGTATTGATTAGTTCCGAATGCACTGCTACCGGGTTCATTTTGGCCTGTTTGACTTCCACCACTTAAACCATTTCGATGTGATGGAGGACCGTACTGCTGATCAGGCGGTAGATATTGCCCAACTGGCGGCTCTGGTCTTGCCGAGACTGAACCCAATAAAAGTACAATCATTATTGCTGCCTCCAACATCTAGAAAAAAATTACAGAATGACAACATAAATATATATTAAATAACAAGTAAACACTTATTGTAGAATTGCTAATAATTCACTTGAATCAAATACAAAGATATATATTGTTAAATTCAAATGAGAGAGAGAGAGAGAGAGAAACGACTGAGTGAAAAAACGAAAAAATTAATAACGAATCAATTTGAGTGGAGGAGTGTCGCAATGCGTAAGTGAAGAAGTTTCCTATCCATTTGCCGTAGAAATCTGTGATACAAATCTCTACTGTTTTCCCGCAGTTATATAGTTGGTGATACGATCCACGGTGTTGGTGTGTTGGCACAGCCTCTGGATCCTCGGAATCGGGTTACGGGAGAGTAAGGATTCTCTACGGTCTGGCGCCTCCAGCGTTGTCTACTAATACATAGCCCTCCGATAATAATTAACTTTCCCATTCTATAGAGTATAGCATATATAAACGTGCATAATGGGCCTCGTGGGATGCGTAGGAGTTGCCGGAATATTCCTCGCCCCATTCATTCTACGTACAACCGTCGTTGAATTTTTTTTCATTCTTTAGTTTCGTTGATTTAGTTTTCCTTGACTGATTCTAATTGCTTTTATAATTATTCTGTAAGATTTATTGATTTTTTTTCCTCTACAGTTTTTCACCCATTTTCTCCTACATCCAAGCATTATTCAGTACACATTGAGCTTATTCAAGTGGGGTATATATGGTCATGTTTATTGCATGAAGAGGCTTTCATCAACGCTCCTGTCTCTTATATATGTACCAACTAGAGAATAGAGATGTGCTGAACATTCTCGACGCTTTTTTTTCTTCGCTATTATTCTAGAAAATGGACTAGTCAATGATAGAGAGCGAGATAATAACGCTATCTGGTTTTAGATGAATCTTGAAATCAGCGCAACATCATATTGCATTTGCGTAATATGATCACGCATTCTCGTAAATGATATTCATTATGAATATATATACGCTCAGTGGTTCCTTTGCTATTCATCCAATTGTATGCCATAGACGTATGCCTTTCTCATTCTACCTAAACCTTGGTTTTTTTTTTTGAAAAATTCAAATATTCACTTTGATGCCCGAGAATTAAATTTCAAAGCATAAATCAATGGAAGGTGGAATAATGCGTTTTACTTTCATGATTGAATGTAGAATCTCTAATGAGAAAAATTAAAAATACGATTATATTTCTATGGTTTTCTTATATAAAAAAAGTTTTTTTTTGAAGTTAAATTCCGAAAAAACACAATTAGTAAAATAATTTTGAAGTAATAATAATTAACTTACCATTCTTCAATGTTGTATTGATAAGGAATGAATCCGAATAAAAGTAATATGAATCACGTTTACAAATGTTGATTGACGTACTGGATGTGATGTGACGCGTGTATGTTATTGGTGCGAGAGATGACTATGGGATGCCGAATGTGAGGTAGCATCTCCCCTGTGCCTGGTTTTATACTTTCGCAGAAGGCCCCTCGAGGATCATCCTCCCGTTCTCCAATATGTAACATTACGAGCAAGGCCATTGCGCCACCGTGATTTCCTTACACCACGAGACCGGACTCGGTCGATCTTTTGGGGGTGATTCTATCGTTACGCACGCCTTCCTCGAGCTACTTGTATCGCGCACCTCTTGCAATTCATCTCAGCTCCTTTATTCCACTGCTTCGCCATCATATTTTACGTGTAATTAATTAATTTATTACTTTTTTCTTAGTTACTTTTTATTTTTTAGCCGAGCGTGTATATAATTCAGCTACTGGCAATTATATCGATGGTAATAATGCAAACCGGAGCAAAATTTATCTAAAAGTTGGTAGAAACTCAGGAGTATGAACCCGAATAATAAATTAATGTGTCGGTATATCGAAAATGGATAGTAATTTCATCCAAGCCGTGCTATTTATTATGTTCATTTTACTTTGAGATATGTATTCATTTCCACAATTCAATGAAAACCCTAGTGTTATTCTCACACTAGGGCTATTCTAGTAGTCAGTTATTATTATTAAAAAGTGTAAACTAAAAAAAATTTCAAGAAGCAAAATCAAAATTAAGTTGAGAGTACAAAGAAGTTTCTAGGGGAGCGGTCGTAATTTTACGAAATTGAACCATGCCATTTCTTTTACTTTCATGCCATCCAGTTGACATCAATTATAATGTATCGTTGCAATTAATTTGGTCAGAAATTAGTGAGTGTTTGATTCTATATTTTTATATTTTGTGGGTCCATAACATTTAAATTTTATAGTTGGTGAACATCAAAATGAAGATGTCGCACGCAATGTTGAGTGTCAACTCTCGAATTCACGAGAGAAGAAGGAAGGGAAAGAAGGTAGGGCTAACTGTTGGTAAAAATAAGAGTGGAAAATTGTGCCTGAGATATATGTATATCTACATGTGTATAGTTTGTGAGACCGGGCAAACAGGTCGATAAAAGACGCCCCAGTACACACAAAATGTGAAATATACTTGGAAAATTGAGTTTCATGGAGAGATAATGTGGGATTTAAAATTTATAACTTGTTTGTTTATCGTGATTAATTTGAAAATTATTCTGCAATGGGATAGTTGAATTTGAAATGAGCCATATATATATTACGTATATATATGTCCATGTTGGAGTGAATTTGAATTGAGAATTAAAATGTTTGTATTCATTCGTACTGAAATATCTTTTCAATTGAGTTTATATGAATTGGGAATTGTTAATTGGTTATTGGAGGATATTCATGATTGTAATTGGCAGCAAGAGTAGAATTGCTCCGATAGTATTATATCTATAGAGAGTCATGGGGGTTGGAGTGAAAGGGGTTACATTCACATTTGCCTCATAGCAAGTGCTACTACAATGGGTATGAGTAATTCGTATTTGGAGGGATGGAAAAAGAGAGGGTCAGATTGGACAAGTGTTAGGAGAATGAAAAGGGAGAGAGAGATTTGCTCCTACGCGGTGCATATAAATCGTTATAAATTCATAGCGTCATGGGGACAAGCTTAATATGTTGTGCTTCATGAATTGCCAGTATATGAGCAACACGTACAGTAGAGCAATGCATTGTATATATGGTGTTTCCCCGTTGGTGTTTCCGTGATATCACAAAACCGAGAGAACAGCAGCGGCAAAGGGGACATTGAATGCGTGACGAGTCACGCGTACAACGGGTCTCAAACGTTAGCCTGGAGCACGATTCTAATAAATCATTGGTCCGGCGGTAACGATGCTTTTATAGTTTCAGCATTTTTCTTGACGCCAATCGACGTTTTAATCAGGCCTCGAGCTATGTATACTGAAATGCCCATCGAATATTATGGCCACCTGGCATCTAATCATTTTTTTTCTTTCTTCGTTTTGTTTTCCAATCAATTATTTTTTTGTCTCTGCTCCTCCTTCATCGCCTGTGCTGGAGATATTTTACCAGCATTTTCCAACTTAAACTTTCTCTAGAGTCTCCCTAAGAATCGATTTTGGTTCGCTTCCCCCTCCACTATACCATTGTTATCGTGATTGTTATTGAATTATAATGCTTTTAGGCTCTATTGATAAGATCAACTACTATTATTTAATTATCATTATTGAAAACAATATTTAAGCTGTATTCTCAACACTTGAAATTTAATTGTAACAAATACTTAGTATTGATAATTTGAGAGTAAAATTAGCGATGTTATGTCGTATTTAACAAAAGAAGAACACTGGATACTCTGGATAGCTAGAACAAAACAAAAGGAACTTTCTCACTATCTTAGCTAGCAGAGGTCAAATGAAATTTATTTGTGACGGAGTCTCCCTAATGAGCCCTGCAGGATACTCTCTTTCCCTCCTTTTAATTTGTTTTTCCTTCACTTCATCCTGCGCTTTCGCCAAAGTTTTAATTCAATAGAGTTTTTCTGAACATTTATCGATGAGTATCCAGCCGAAAGAGTACTTGAAGATGAATGTGATTAATGAATGTAGAAAATGCAAAATTATGAATTGAACTGGACTATATAATTAAAGAACTATCAATTATTTTTTCCACAATGTATTTATTCACTGTAACTTACATAGATTATTACTTTTCTTATGAATGAGAAGAAAACTGATAAATTGAATGGATTGGAGTTAGGAGATATATCCCATTGACTTTAGTCAATTGTAGTTGAATAGCTTTGGTAGAACGGATTGAATAGATATTTTAATATTCCGTTTGAAAGTGACTGACTGGGTGAATATCGATTCACCCTGTACGAACAATTGAAGCCATAGAAATTAGCAATTAGTTGAACAGTTTTACGTGGAAATTCAATTAAAAAAATTATGTTAAATATTCGGACATCGTCTGAGTTAAAAATTATTTGAATTCTGCGTATGCATCATTATTTTTTTCTTCGTGTGCATGGAGTTTCTCACAATTAAACAATAAGTGAATTGAAAAAGTAGGAAAATGGAGATCTATAAAATTGTGAACCACAGGCACAACTGATGCAACTGGAGAGAAATATAGTTCAAAGAAAAAGATGCGGCGTAGAGTGTACATCATCAACGGTATGTGGTAGATAGTGCGCTTGATTCGTAACGTCCATATACCTCCCCCGATCTTTCGCCTTTTGCGTCATTACATAATGGTGCTTTCTTGTATTTCGCATAACGTTCACTCAAACCCGGCTAGGTCGCCAGCATCATCATCAGCGCATAGTGTAATGCCTAGTGGGCACCAATTCTTTCTCCCTCTATCTACCTCTCTCGCATGCTCTAGATTGCATAAATGAAGAGTGAACTGCGGTGTGGCGCAGTGCGCTTCATCACTCATGATGTTGAATACAAAAACCAAAGCATTGAAGCCCTAAGATGCGTATTAAGATTAAGAAAACTATTAGAATAGCATCTTGTAATACTCTGATTATTGTTCCTTTAAATATTCTATATACAGAATGAGGGAGTATGAAAACAAGGTAGGGGATGGAAGAATTGAGTATAAATGTAAACAAGGAATTGGTTTTAGTAGAGTGGGCGAAGGAGGACAAAAAAAAGTTGGTGTAATAAGTATCAAGTGCTTGTTTCTTATCTTATGGGGAGAAACTTGAGAGGAAAAGGTCGAAAACGAGAGTATATCCGTTACGCAAAGGGTAAGATATTAGTTCGACATCACTTATCTGAAGACGGAATCTTGCTGAAGAAGTGGATTCTTTTGATGGTAAACCGACCGACTGTGCGGTTTACTCTGACCAGGTACTATTGTCGAATTACCTTGTTGTCCATGAATTTTCAACACTCCTATTTATTCATTTAGTTTCATTTTTATTATTTGTTCCCATAATAACAATATTTCACTCGTTGTCTCCTTTTCATCCTTTTTTTTTGTGTCTTTGCCGAAAATTTCGTCAATCTCTTCTCTTTTCTTTTTTTTTCGTTGAATAAAAATTATTCTCGCGTGCCATGAACACATTCCTTGTGGAGATGCGTCAGAGAGAGATAGAGAGAGAAAGGTGGATGACGGATGCAAATTGTTTTCTGCGATGTGGGAGAATGAGGGTCATCGGGTCCCGTAGACCGGATAAGTACTCGTACAGATGTTTGTTTGAATTCTCACTCGACTCTCCATTATTAGCCTTTCTTCCTCTCATGTTTGCACCGTTTATATTGCTCAACCATGTATACCAATGCGTATAGCATTTGGTAAACAATGACCTCCCACAGTCCATTTACGTTCCCTGATCCTAGTTGATTTTGTTATTTGACATTGCTGTATATTCCGCCCACTTGGCCTGTTGGAATCCTCGTGTATCTTTGTAAATATCTAATTCTATTTCATTGAGGACAGCCTGCTCCAAATTGTGACATGAGTACAACATAAGCAACCATTGTAAGAATCATCTGAAATATCAGTGAAAGAAATAATGCAAACTAATCATAATATCGAAAAACAATATTGGGAGACCATCAGATATCGATTTCGAGAGAGTACCTTGTGCAATATCCCGTAATCGATAACAAAGAGATTGTAGACAGTGAACCTAATACCCGTGTTTTCCACCTGACGCGCGAAAAAGTCCAGCTGGAACATGTACATTCTACAGATAAAATCACAATAAAAAAATAATTCAATATTTGTGTTTTTTCATTCATAGTAATATAAATAGAGAAAAACATATTTTCAACATATTGATGAATAAATGAAAAATGTAGAAAAATCCAGGTGGTAAAATTAAATAACCTAATTGCTATTTATTACGATACAAATAAAAAATAAGTATAATATTTAATGGTCGTCTCATTCTCAAATAAATCCATTCATTCGAGTGGCTCTTTGTGCGCAAGTTTTTTTGGTGACAAATTCAGAGATAATTATAGTGCAAGTAATGAGAACAAAAAAATAAATTGTTGCAATTTGTTGAATGTGTATGTGTTGCATACCTCCTGTCTGAGCAAATGATGATCTGATTCCATCTGGTATTCATGTAGCAGAACACTGGTACGCTTTCCCTGTATGAGACACGTACAGATTTTGTACTTTGACAAAGTGAACGTATAATTGCTCAAGTTCGAGTGTGAGCACGTGACAAAAGAGCATCATTCTTTTCTCTTTTTTCATGCACTCTCTCTTTGTTATACACACACACTTTTTTGCTCTTCCAGTCTCATTATATTAGTTGATACTATGGATGAGAGATTCTGAATGGATTTTGAAGAATGAATCAAAAGAAGCTGATTTAAATAGGTACTCTCTACAAATGTATCTTTATTCACTAAGAAAGTAAAAAAAAAACATTCTTTTTGACATTAATTTTATTCTCTGACGGAAAATTCATCCTGAATTTCATACATTGCGGTATAATGCGGGATGATTTTCTCGTTAGAGGATCAGAAGGTAATCCGAGTGTTGGAGTAGAGATTTACATTGCTTTGATGAAAACCATACTGTTTTCATTGAAATGTTTCAATTGATGGAAAGTAATTAGAGAAATTGGAGAGAAATAAGAAATTGTTATGCTTCGATTGGTGAAAGGCTGAAATTTAATTTTCAATATTATATACAGATGACTAGAATCTGAATTCAATAGGACATCAATAAAGTTTTAAAGGCGTTTAAACGCGAGTGAAAATTTAAAATTATATTCTTTTGAATGATTTTAAATTACGTATAATTTACCTGGCAATGAATCAAGCGACAAGGATGGATTAAATAAATACATTTTCCAATGTAAAACAGCATCCAGAGAACTTCTACGGCAACATCGATTATTTGATCGCTGAACGGCAATGAAATGTATATAATATGGAGATGTAAAAAAGTAGCTGCTATGGATGTACTGAAATTTATGAGAAGCATGGAATCGTATATGTCATTGAGCATGACAGCAACAGTGTTGAGTATTCCGTAGCCCTCTCTGAGTAATTTCACCCTGAAAACTAGAAGAGAACCAAAGAGAGAGAGAGAGAGAGTAGTAGTAGAATACAATAAACGAAAAACAAAAATGGATTACAAGTCGAAAAGTACAAGTCAAGGATACGACTTGTGATTCATCTTAATAGTTTTGACAAGAAGACATTACCATTGTTCATGTTGACTGAGAGAATATCAGTGAGATTCTTTTCTTGATTAGTCACTGTTGAAATCAAATCATTGATTGCTTCGTTTCGTTGGCTGACCTTCAGGCACATAATCACGAAAGGCACCATTGCGAAACTCATCACTAACTGAGGTAATTGATTTGTAATAGACACAAGAACATATGAATTCGTTCTACTTGCACTTTGTAAATTACTATATTCAATGATGCCCATTGAAATAATTAGTAATTCAATTCCACAAAGATGAACTATTTGTATATTCATGAATAGTTTATGATTGAATTGAACATTCAAAAATTTTAATTTTTCATCAAACTTGTTTAGAAGAAAAAGGGCATTATTAATTTTATAAAAATTTAATAAACTACATATGACTGCTACCGTCATAATAATGACATTTATAATAAATTGAATTTTTTTGAATTTGATTGATTTTGAAATTATTTCCCACTCAGTATATATAATATTAGCATAATCCATTGAAAAATATACCATGAGATAATACAATAAAAAAAATATTATCATGTATAAATAACCGAAGCACTTTGTTTTACGTATTTTGAAGGCGTGTAATCCTAAAAAGAAAGTTTCAATTAACATTATGGTTAAAACAAAGTATTATTGAAAGCTTATGACATCGTCACTTCTAACCGACAATTCCTATTACGCAAAGTGATGGCCAATTCTCCTTGATTACGTTTCTCGGTTGAAGGAATTTCATATTGAATATCGTCACTTTACCTGAATGAGTGAGCTGTTTGACGTACCAGGTAAAACTGAACCGCGAATAAAAAGAAATTATTATTATCGCGTGAGTAAAACTCTCATTGAATCTATGTATATATATCTGGGACTACAATGTATACATAAAAAGGTTGAAAGTACATAGATGGTAACGATTTTGTTAGACCAATGTGTTCTGTATCGATTATTAAATGGAAATATTTAAATTTTATTCTGTCATTTTGATGGATAATCCGCCTTTACTCATCAATTTTCTTACAAATTACAATATGTATTAAACGGCTAAATGGATTTAACGAGTCCCCACGCCCTCGAGTTTTTTGTAGTTGAATTACATTTTGGGGAGCTTTGCGGTGGATATAATTTATTAGCAATACAGTAATCGGCTTCTGCAGTATTATGAAACCACTGAGAATGTATAAATTAATAAAAAAATTTTCGTTTAATTTTACTATATTGTTGAATTTTCTTGGTACATGATAGATATAAATTTCAACTGGTAATACTTGAATTGTACAGTGCATCTTGCGAGAGACAATGATGAAGATGCCTCTGAGTGAAAGGTATAAAGTGCCGATCTCTCGCGGATGCTCTTGCGAGCATAACACGGATGAAGTTTTACTGCAAGAGGATACTCCCTCGAGTACTTTGATATGTTGAAGCAGCACATGTCGTTACGATTACGATTAATACAGACAATGTTTTGCATTTTCTTTTCATCTTTATTATTTCGATAAAATCATTATTGCTCTCAATAGAAATGATTCTATACGGAATAAATAAATAAATAAAAGACTAAAGCATATGAGGAAAGCGCGAATATTGGATTAATGTATTCTTATTAATATTTGTAACCGTCATCACCACCGCCAGAATGTGCTGGAAAGGATGCTGTTCCTTCATATCGAATCATCGGCCTATATCCACCAGCATCGGCAATGTAATCGACGATTTGTGTTCTTCCATCCGGAAGCAAAACGTGGTAAGTACCTTTGGCTTCATCCTCTTTTCGCATTTCACGATGGCCAAAATCTAAGCCTGCAGCTGCATCCTGAACTTCATATGAGTATTCATAATTCACTGGATCCTATAATAACAATAAAATTTATAATTTATAAACTGTGATTTGCAGCAATAAAAAATAGAAAAAATCACTAGAGTCTAAAGAAAAAAATAATCAAGTACCCCAGCCCAATCGTCCGGATGACCACCTCCACCGCCTCCTGGTGTTCTTGGAGCTGCACCACCAATACCACCAGTTGGTGGTAAATATGCAGGTCCTTGAGGCTCACTCCGAATTCGGACGAGGACCATTGCTAAAAGTAGTACCTGCAATTTTTTTCAACGTTAATATATAAATATAGTAGAAGAAAAGAAGGAAGACTCGATGAAAACAGGATGCAAATTAATTACGACTTCCCTCGAATTCATTTGCATTAATGGATTTTATCCAGCTACGAATTGTAGATTCTCTTTAAACTTTTTACGGTTTTCAAAGCTTGAAAAACTATTTTACAGCGTAAACACTTGATTAGATTGAATTTTTTTGGAAAATTGATCCGTCATAGATGGAATATAACTATGAAGTTCCATTGGTTAATACATACCTATATGGTTTAATTGTTATGAGTTATCGTTAAGTTGAAAGTCTTACACTTACCTTTGAAATCATGAGAGAGCTGGGACGATCTTTACAGTTTTCACAAAACTAAGATACGCGAATGTCTCGGCGCAAGACTTTATACTCGGTTCCTGGATTGCTCGTGCAATCCACTGAAAACTAAAATACTGTCATTTACCGTCTGGCTGTGTACATAATAAAAATGTATAACCATTAATAAAACGTAATAACTAAACCGCAGTATTTGTGTAAGCACTGTCTGCCATTGTATTCTATATGAAATTTACTACCTCTCTCATTCACTCTGCTTGAATGATTATTTTATGTTGAATTTTTGTACATCGATTATTTGATGAAAATAGCATTCATTAGTGGCCAATTGGGAATTTTTCAATTTTCCACAATAAGTAATAATGAATAAAATAAAAAGAAAATATCATAATGAAAGGTAGAATTGTGGAGGGGGATTATGAGTAATTTGAGATTCATCTTCAACATTCACTTGCAATTTTATTCTACACGCCAATTTACGATAATATAAATATGCTCTAAATTTATGATAATTAATTAATATATATACTTAATAGTTTAATTAAACTCAAAAGAAAGAGCATGATATTAAAAAATATAATACTAAGCGAAAAAGTTATATTACTATTCAATCATGAATGATGCATGATTATCTGGCAAAATAATCTAAAATAACAAATTCGTAAGTTTGTTGGAGGAATGCGAGTATTTAATAATTCTGCAACCCGATACGGGTTTTACTGTAGTCAGATATTGTCGAAATTAAATTCCTTCTAGTGCATCATTTTGCATAGATGAAACGCTTGAACCGTAGGTCACAATCGAGTTTGGGATATATCGTCAATGGCTAGTTGTTCATATATTATTATGTAAATTATGAGCATGGAATTATATGGGGAATCAGTATTGATATCCACCATTTGCCGCGGCATCACCACCACTGCCCGAAGGATAACCACCCTGATTACCACCGCCAAAATTATCGCTCGGTTGATTAGAGGAATATCCCTGATTTCCATTGCCACCTTGTCCTCCAAAGCCGCCAGCATTTCCATTAGTTCCTCCAGGAGCTTGGCCAGATGGATATCCTGAACATAAATTTGTCATTTGTATTATAATTTATAATTTATGTCATTATTTAATAGCAACGCGATAAGTTATATACCACTATCCCCTCCAGCTCCTCCTGCTCCTGACGGGTATCCTGCTCCACTACCTCCGAAATTGCCAGATCCACTTCCACCACCTCCCCCGAAATTACCGGGCCCACCAGATGGATAACCCGAATCGCCTCCAGGTCCACCAGAACTGTAGCCACCGGCATCAGCTTCACCTTCGTACCTTATCTGTGGTTTGAAACCGTCTTGATCAGCTTCATACTCAACAATTTGCTTCCTTCCATCCGGTAGTAAGACATTGAACATCCCCTGGGCACGATCACCATCGCGGCTCTCCGTCTGTCCGAAATCAAGTCCTGATTGAGCATCCTTAACTTCGTACGAGAATTCGTACTTGGCTGGTTCCTGGGACAAATTTATTTCATTTTTCCAACCAATCACGTATAAAAATTTCCATGACAATTTTCATGGAATTGTCATGACACTGTCATTAAAAATTTGCCGCTTGCCATGACAAACTTTGCCACGACAAAATGTTTCATGGCAGATTCGTAACAGAAAAATTTTCTAAGTTCAAATTTTGAAATCCATCGATTGATGAAATAATTCAAGAAATTGCATGAT
>JABSMS010001210.1:0-38212 GCA_018902275.1 Aleiodes sp. PSUC_FEM 10030003
AGTTTTTTTTGACAATAACCGCAAAACGAACAAGGAAAGTGTCTTTTTTTTTATGGCAAATTTGGATTCAATGTCGAAAAATACATACAAAAAAATTGGTCTCGTCAAAAGTACAGGGTACTTTTTTCATTTTGTGGTCTTGTGTTATTATTCTTACGTGAGTTGACAGAAAAAATATTGCAGTGTCACTTAATAACGATTATGAGGTTTTATATAACCAAACACCATAGATGTTGGCCCTTTCATGGCTTTCTGAAATATATGCCTCAATACTTTTCAAATTCTCACCCCTGTGTTCTTAACGTTCCTTAATTACTCAGTAGGTATGCTAACGAACACTCTTACTAAAAGTTCAAAAAATTCGATTCTGCCAGGATTCGAACCTGGAATCTTCTGATCCGTAGTCAGACGCGTTATCCGTTGCGCCACAGAACCATAGTTTTCGGCTTCTATAAAGGTTCATTAAACACAACTATGAACCTGGACAGAGTTCATTCAGCTGATTTATTTTAACTGATAATGATAATTCATTATTACGAACTTTGATTGCACTGTCGAACTTTGGTTGCAATTATCTATTCTAATATGAGTGCAAAAAAGCTGGATTTTTGAGACTGCACTGGGAAAATTTTCGCTAGCAGATTTAGCATATCTGCAGATAACAAACAACAAATTGTTACCCAAATCGTTCGTGATAGTAATAGGCACAACATTGATAGTCAATTTGACGAAATTATATTGTCAAGGTCAAATCGAGTTATATTTTTGGGCAATCAGTTCATTCCGACACACAAACAAAGTTATTCCTGCTCTACAACACCGCAATAGAATTTCAAGTTATCATCATGAACAAACAAGTTGCTCTTTCCAGTTCAAGAAATTTCACCGAGCATGATTAATTAATTATCGATTATTAAATCTATGGGAACTCTGAATTAGGATTCTAGATTTATTTTCATCGAGCTGCGAAACTACTGCTTGGATAAATATATATTGGATATTTAATTCCTGTTTTATACTTCCTTTCTTAAACGAAATCCCTTTTTTCGACAACAGATGAAAATGATGATTTTTCTTAATTATCGAAAGCTAACTTTGGACTGCGTAGAAACATAAAACGATAAGCGGTTCCGTTAAAATTTCACTCTGCAACATTACTCTGATCCATTATAGACCTTGGTTTCAATTTGAATTTAACACCAAACTTAGATTAAAGTAGCCACTTATGAAAAGTTTAGTCTTCGTTAACCTGCCAAGTTAGACTATCATAGTTCTAAATTCATCCGAATTGATAGCCTCTCAGGAAACTAGATCTTGAAATCAACAGCAACCAACTTGGTTCAAGTCTATAAGCCAACTACAAGAGAGATCGTTGACAGCGCTGCAACTAGCTCAGCATCCATTAGCTTCTTTTTATTTTACTAGAAATCAGATATTTCAAAACGAATGTGCTTTTCTATTCCTTCCAATTCTTTACGGGGATTGAAGTCATTAGTTTGCATTTATACTTATCGAATTGGAGCGGCTGTTTAAATGAAAATGTGGGATATTCAATTTCTATGTAAACATCTCTAGTTAATGTTTACACATCGATTTATTGCAGAACAAGAATCAGAATTTTGAAGCATCGATGTTTTACAATTGATAAATGAGCACGAACAAAAAATTCTACTGGGACTTTTCTTTTATTACTTGATGTGAATTTGGGAGAATTTTGCATGAAAAAAATCGAAAAACAGGATTTCTTCATAAAAGATGACTAAAATTTGGACGTGCCTGGAATAAAAAGACCTGAAATAGGGATAAATCCCATTTTGGCGAGAATTATGGGCTGTAAAACATGAACCCATATATGTATGTATGTATACGCAATCATATAATATTCGACACCGTCCGGAAATTGTTGGGTTACACAATTTTGTACACAAAATATCATATTATCATATTATATTATACGATATTATGATATTTTTTCTTATGATATTTTGTATGTGATTTTTAGGGTGTGATAATTTGTCGTAGCACCCAATATATACCCACGATATTCCTGAAGGAACGGTTCATCGTGGAGGAGAATGATGACTAATGTGATACATTTCTAATATTGAACTTTAATCCATGCTAGTTTCTTATACCGATAAGAACTAGCTGGAATTAATTGAGTGAAAATAAGAGTCTGTTCGAATGATAGAAAAGGAGTAAGTTATCTCCCATCATCTCAACGAGATTGAAATATTCCAAATGGATGATGAGTTCTTCCTTTTTTTTATTGTCGAGATCCTGGAGTGTGACGGCTGCTTTATCGTACACATAAAGCACCCCCGTGCGCTCTTTCTTAAAGTAGGTCGCCCTGGGTACGCACGTTTTAGATTTCGGGGGTATATAACGTGCGAGCCATTGCTCCCCAAATACGTGCCGCCCTTTATCTGCATTTTATTACCGGGATGAGGTATATAGGTATATCGCTATCGGGAGTGGCACAGAAGAGACTGAAAGAGGGAGGAAGTAAAGAGAGAGAGAAGACTGGCCAAAACCTACATTAAACTATTCTCCTTGTATTTATACGTGCGATACTCAGGCAACTGCCTGCGCGCCTTACTCACGCGGATGATGTATTTTTTAACTGCCGACGACACGAACCGCTCTAATCTACAGCCATTATTACTGGCTTTTTTATAGCACGTAAATCAATTCAGCCAAAGTTAAGTTACGCCCCATGTCGAATATCCCAACTGCGTTATTCAGAAAGTATCTAACCTTAGTTTTTTCATTTTTGGTTATCGCCTTTGGGGTGTTGCTTCTTACATACTTTTTTGCGTCTCGTTTTTAACTGCTCGTATCTCCATTGAATACAATATTTTGAAATGCTTGGAAATTTTTCGTTTAACTTCAAGGTAACCTTTGATGTTTTCGAAAACGGAATATTGTCTACTTCTATGTATCTAGAACACACAAAATCTGATCAAGCTCTCTAGATATAAAGCCCTTTAAAACGAGTCGTCATAATTTAGGATATTCTTCCTCTGGATGAGGCATTTTTTATCATCTGGTTATGGCTAAACAAAAATGATTCGGCGAAACATAGGTATGTGTATGGACTGATCCAGCTTCTCAACCGTATAACTATAGGTGCATTCAACATGTTGCAATCTTTAGGGAACATAGAATGTCGGAAATTTTGCATTTCCGAAATGACACAAGTTTTCTCCACCTCTTTTCCTGAGGCAATATATTTGAATAAAATTATAATTCTTTATACTATCTTTAAATTGTAAGTTACAATTAATCATAAATAATAGATAATCAATTCAAACTCCCTGTAAATATGGAAAATACACATGCTCGTAATATCTGTCGTTAAGAGCACTTAGCTTTATTAAAGACTAAAGGCAAAAATTTTACACGGTGATGTACCAGGTATTCTGCTCAGATAGAAACAGTTTTATAACGTGAATTTTCATAAAGATGATTGAGATTCGCAAAATATAAAAGTTTTCATATTCAATCAGAAAATGGTCAGCTTCATCGAAACGAACTTAGACGTGATTCAACTTTTCATTACAGGGGACCTGACATAGAAAACCTCTTCTCGGAACGCTACTGCCACTTTTCCGCTCCAATTAAATTCATCGCTCCCTTCGAATTTCAATCTGTGCCTCGGTGCACAAGAGCCCCTGGAATTATTCTGCTACGTTCAGAATTTTTGCTATGAATTTTCATTCCTGGCACCGTTGAGGGCTTTTTCCATTACTCATTTAAATAGGGGAAAATGGGGCAAAACAGATATCTGTGGCAAAATGAACTGCGGGTTGAAATGGCCCACGAAGCAAAATAGACCCCTGAGGCAAAGTGGGCCCCTCCAGCATTTTGTTTAGAAAATTGTTCTCAATTATATTCCGAGGCATCATGCTGCTTATCAATTTAATAAGGATAGTTAGGTGCAAAATGGAGATTGGGGATGAAACGAACAGCGTGAGATTCAGTCACAGCAGAATGCTTTTTTCATCATTAACATCGATTAACATGATCTAGGGAGTTTATGGTGACATCCCTTCAATGATTTTATTGGAACGATTATAAAGATGTCATTGTAGAGCATACGGGAGAATCGATTTTTGATTAAAAAAAAATGACATAAGTTAATTTTATTCAATCAAAATTCTAAAACATAAAAATAAACATTCCTCTTGTATTTTGTAACACAAAGAGCTAGGAAAATATTTTTTTTTCATCATCTGACTTGGCCTACTCATCCACTGATGGAAATTTACTTAGAACTTTGTTGAATATGCTGAGTGTATGTAAATTTTCAAGAAAGATCCAAAAATTCTAAGAGAATTGTAGGAGGACTGTCATAGACGAAAACTGTCTGAAAGTTGGAATGAATAGATTCATTTCACAGCAATTTTTCCCTTGAGTTAATAAAGAAAGCTCAAGAAAACTCAGGATTATCATGAAAATTCCTTTAGCAGAACTTTTGCATAGATTTTGCATTACCAGTAGAAGCAGAAAGAAGCTGTCACTGATTTGTGTAGTATCCGTGTCAAGTCTCTTTCATCTTCCAAAAGAAAAAAGGTGGTGGAATACACGAACGGAATTATAGTTCAACCTTAATGCAGATAGAATTAATTGAGGAAATTTCGTGATTAAGTGAAAGAACAAATAGAGAAGAATTTAAAAAAAAGACAGGAAACAGTAAACTCCTTCATAACGGGGAACACGTCATTTAACTGTCATTAGGAGTGCTCTGATCCGTGTCGAAGCGTCTATTTTTCGGGGAGTTGAACGTTAGATAACCCGGCTAATCCGAGTTAGCCACGTGAGAAAAATTTTTACGGATACATTTACTAGGTATTGTCATTAGTAGAACTAACCTCTAACCCCCGTATTTCATGAATTACCATCACGTACACATAAAGTAAAAATACTTGTAAGATTGAATATTTAAAGACTACTTCATAATTCACGTGCCCAATTGTTTCTGGCTTTTCTCTCATTTGCTGCAATGCTTCTTGAATCAAAAAGACTTGTCCAATCATGAACACCGCAAGCGCAAGAAAAGAAATAATATTTGCATACTTGTAAAACAATCAATTATTCGTCACATGTGTGACAAATTTTCAGATGATTGAAAGGAATATATTTATAAAATTTGAAGATTTATGAATATGTCATTGAATGAATTGTGCATTACTTTTCAAATTGAAATAAAGAACTCTAGGGCGAGTACCAACTGATGACTGAATTACGTAGTAACACTGAAATGCTGTAGCTCAGTGCGATATTAACTCTCTATCTCTCTCCGAACGAATTTTCACGTTATCAGTCAGCTTGTTGGATCGTAAAGCCAAGCATGGAAATCAATATTCCCAGTCACCGTAACACAAACGAGAACTTGTAATTCTGACGGGAATAAACTTCAATATATCAAGTTGAATTTACGTGATTTTTTTGCCCGTAGACCAATCCATTTTTCTGCAATATTTTCCGCCCACAATCTCCGCGAAAAACAAAAATGAAGCAGAGTGAAAAAAAGGAGGTAAGCAGTGGAAGAAGGATGTCTTCACATCCCGTTCAAGACGACGCCCAATATATCCGCGTACCCATAAAATGCCAACTGAAATTACGAGGCATTGCATTACGACGAGTCAAACATGCCGCATGGGCAAGATAAAAAAAATAAAAGTAAGAATGACAGAACACAAAATATGAAGGAGGGAAGGCAGAAAAAAAGCGATAAGAGTAAGAAGATAAAGGAGGAAAAAAAAGAACGTGTTCCAAATACGCATCTGCAGAGCATTAGTACGGTCCTCTCTCGTTCTTTTCTTCATTCTAATAACGCTCATAAGACGACACCCAGACGAATCTCGATGGGTGAACATAAAAGTACATACACCCCGAAACGCACTGGGCGTAAATAATATTTTTACGAGTGTCCTAAAGTGTGTCTCTGTGGTTTTTAACATTCTTTCCTTGCCGAAACGTATAAGTTCTTTTATTATCATTTTCTTTTTCAGTTGGACAATATAACTTGCTCCCCATACGTGTTCAAAAGCCTTATTCTGTGTACTAAGAACTCTGTGGTGTTCCACTGCGGCTTCATTTCCATTGGTTCTCAGAAAAATAATAACATAGCCCAAAAGAATTTTCGTTTATCACTTGATGCACAATATATTTGACAGTAATTGAAGAATTCAGGTAATTCCTGATAAATTCTTCAAGAGTAGAAGAACTTACAACTTTGACAGTTTTCTGAAAGTAAAAACTGACAACACACGTGCCTGAGATAGGCCGTATAAATCCCAGGAAGTCGTTAATACTGTTCACATGTTATGACCTCAAATGGGACTGTGAACGATGAAAGATTCAGCTACGTAATGGGTGTTCCCTTTTGGCTAAGTATGGAAAAATTTTAACGACTATATAGTGCCCATGTTGAGCATAGTGAGCCATAGGTGGGCACCGTAATAAATTCCAACAACAAGTCATTTAAATTCCTCGGCTATCATCAAGTCCAGTGGCACATGTATCTGTCATTAAAAAAATGTTTGAAAAATCAATTTGACTAATATGAAAGAAAAAAAAAGTAAAAAATTTCATCCTCAAGCTTTATTTTCTTCTTATCTTTTCATTTATCTCTTATTTCTTGAATCAAAAGCGTAATTCACCTCCTGCACAAGAAGAAATCTTTGCCGGAGGGCCAAAGTGATTTGCAAAGAGAGGAAAAATATATCTATGTATAGAAATACGGGAAATGAGAAATGCACGACAAAGCTTTCGGAAGTAATTTCGCAAGTAGAAAGGTAAAATCAGTGAACTCTATAGAAACTACGCTGCCTCCTTCCAGCCTTTTCTTATATTATTTTATTTTATTTATTCCTTGTTTGTTTCTACGTTTTTTTCATTCACGTCTATCATCGACAAGAGACACTGAACTTACACGCAACTCATACCACTCAAGTAAGAAAGTATGTAACTGGCAATACAAGATGAACGTAGCTAAGTTTTGTAGGGCGTTGACGTCCTGAAACGTGCGCATAAAATGAGTGAATTACAAATGGAAAAGAGTGAGATAGGTGAAAGAAGAAGTTGAGGCCGAGTTTTGCTTCCTCGCCCCGCGGGAGATTATGGTAATGCCGGCAGACGTTTCGGGGCCGTAAAAATAATATGATGGTGTCTTGACGCGGCTACCGGGTACTTTGCCCGTTGCGGGCACGCTCTCGCGTGCACGGATGATTCATTCTCTTTCGAGATAAAAAAAAATGGAAAAACAACAGAAAAGAACGTCCACGTCGCTCAAAAACCACTCTCCGAAGGTGAACGTGGGCGCGTTCCATTTTTTTTATTTGTGGCCCTTCCATTCCACACCTATATTGGCGCTCAACCAATTTTCCATGCTCTCAAAAATACATTATTGAATTCATCACGATACGTGCTAATTCTGGCGATTTCCAAACGAGCGTGTTAAATGTAGAAGAAAATGAAAAGAGAAACCAGCAAAAAAAATTAAGATGAAACAAAAGAACTGAAAGTCTTTTAACACGAAGTTTATTTGCGGAAAAAAAATTATTTCAGTAACACGCGTGTTCCTCCACGTGTTAATAAAGAGGCGTGAGCGTGAGCATGGAAAAAAAAATAAAGCATTCTTTTTATTTTCCATCCAAAGAGTGTTCCCCTCAAAGGCACAGCCGTGAAACGTAGCCATGAGTCGGTTGGATTTAAACGCCAGTGCCCTATAAAAATTATATTGCCACATGAGGGTTCAACCAATGACGAAATAGTCCTACAGACACTAAAACCTCGTGGGTATACATTCCCATACCACCGGATGGATTAAACTTTTTGGTGGTACTAACTCCGTGAAACGTATTCTGTGCGTGATTCTCGAGAACATAAAACCAATGTATGGGCTCGAAATTTAGTGGAGCACACACACACATACACAGGCGAATGAAAAAAAAAATCGATAGGCACCGGGTATTGAGTACATTTTTATTGCACTTGAATACATCTAAATAATTCAAGTTTCAAGTATTGACGTTTTCAGCCAATTCAGTTGTCGAGTGAAAAGTACTACGGATAATCGGGCTCTGTCACTTGATATGTTCTCAATATAATAATTCAAATGGTGATTGTGAGCAAGTCTACACCGTTTTTTTAGTGACAAAGCCTAGAGTAACTTTGATTTATAATGCTTTACTACATTTGGTATTAGTTGTTAATGGAGTTTTAGTGTGAAAGAAATTGAGCTTAGAATACACGTGAAAGTAGAACAGGTAGCTTTTTCATGGCTCTTATATACATACAATATATTTATGTGAAAAAATACATAGTTTAGTTACATTACCACAGCCTGGGTACTAAGCCTTACTCTACATTAACCGTCCATAAGTTATCACTGGGATGCTCGTAAATTCATGTCCAGCCGGTTGTGCATGTCGAACTTAGCCAGTTGGTGGCGATGGTGGGTACTTGGAATATAATGGGGCCCAAGAGTGAATGTTCGGGAAGGCCGAAATATAAATAGTGTCTCAGTTACTCTCGTGAGCCATCAGTCAATCTGGCTTACGGAATTACCATGCTCAGTGGTTTTCCAATACGGGAAGGGAGTATGAGAAATTGATACTTTATTATTCCTCCATTATATTGTGCGTGTTTAATCTTATTCCATATTTTGAATGTAATTGGGAATTTATTAATAATCCGATTGATTAAGAATTGCAATTTGATAGTTTTTCATGCATGTTCATGAAATGAAAAATGCTTTCCAGAATTAGTAATTGAGTAAAGGACAGTTATCGTGAATAATTTGTAAGAAATTTCGAGTTCTGATTTTGGCTTTGCACCATGGTTATGGAAGGAGACGTGCATATTCTCACACTAGTGTTTTATAATGAGCCACGTCATCAATTGTAGATTAAAACTTTATGCAGATGTAAGCAATCGAAATTTCTCGAGTTTGAATAGGTTTTTCACAGCACTTGGAACATCTTGCTATTGACGACTTCTGAAAGGTACCTCATTGACATGATAGGGAATGACATTTCTGAGGAAATAATGTAGGGATTGAATCCAGAGACTTTCCATTGCATGGTATCCATAAGTTTTGAATAATGTATTTGAAATATGCATTGCATTCAGTTGGAGCAGCATATCGTCAGTGATTCTATTACAGGACGTTCCACATAGATGCTATCTTGGAATATGTAACCAGAACTGGAAACTCTGTTGAACTGGAATTAACTTTGAAACTGGCTCAATCTTGTAGTCACAGCTCTACAATGTCGGAATTGTGACATTCGGAGGAAAGTTCATTAAGAAAACTACAAATTCCTCATTTCAATTACGGGAGGTATGTTTTGCGGAAAAAGAAATGACAAAGTCAGGTAGAATTTCTTAAAAATTGTGAAGAAATAACTATATGACTGATATTGCTCAATAATCCACGAGGAAATCTAGAGTTACTTGAGATAGATTCATCAAACTTTGCCATATTTATGTTTTATGTTTTGCCAATCAATGACGGGGCTATGGATTTTGCAGCTTTATGGGATTGAAAAGGTCTGATCGAAGTACAAAGTTGATCTTGATTCAAGATGGTTTGTCCACCTGAATCAGGACGATTCCACTCAAGTGATAAAAAGACATCAAATGAACATGGAAGGTCTTTGGAGGAATCTTACTATAAGCGAGAGTGGCGTAAAACGGATCATTATTGTGATATCTCCGAATCTAGTGAATAGCTTGAAACAGGATGATTATATTTGAAAGCTTTCTCTTCTAGCTTAACAATACCAACTATTCTTGGCTCCAAAACAGAAAAAAAATATCACCTAATGCATTACAGTAATCTTATTCAAAGAATGATGAAACCATCCAATAAAAGATTTCGAAATGTTCTTTGGAGCCTATATATCATGTAACGTTGGAAATCAAATTTTGCTTATTGGTAAGTTCGTGCAAGTCGTTCTCCCTTCATTTCTACGATCTCGTAGGATCATTTTTCACGATGTGTCGTACGAAAATTTCATTGCCAGGGATGAGAGTCATTTTTTACAATCCCGTGTGTATGTGTGTATCGTGTTTGACTGTAGAAGGAAAGCACATGGGAAATGAGAGAGAGAGAGAGCAGAAAAAACACGAAAGAAAGTCATCCAGTGGCTCTTTTGTTTTTTTTTCTTCCTCTGTTTCACTTCCTTTTTGTTCTCATTCTTCTTTTCGTTTGCTGTACGAGATGCAGTTTTACGGGGCCTCAGAGAGGCGTGTCTGTACAGGTGTAGGATGGTATATATACGAAGACATTCGTGTACCTTTTACGAAGATTTGAATAAGAAAAATCAGACGACACTGCGGTGGAAGAGCGTTGGTGGATTGCCCCAGTGGACACAAAAGGGTAGAGGAACGGATTGTCCTGCAGCCTGAATCACTTTTATGACTCCTCAAAGAAACATTGTGAATCAAAGTGCAATGTACTTGCTTTTCTTTCACATTGCTTCATCTTCTCTCTTCTTTTTTTTTCATTTCCTCCTCTACTCTGTGATCTTCTTTTTCTCTCATTTACGTTACTTTTATCCAACCGCAGGTACTGAAAAACCGTGGATACGTAATTTTTATTCTTGGAAAAAAATAAAGGATAAAAAAGAAATTGACGCAAGTGGATATGAGCCAGTTGGCATAAACCGGCCTGCCATATCATCCGCGCAGCCAAGACAGGTTTTACACTACTCTCATGTATACATATATATTGGCCTATACCTCTGAATATGACCCCCGGTTCTTCTCCACTCGTAACTTCTCCAGTACCAAACAGAACTGCCCCGTAATTATACACCAAGTTTACTTATATCCATGGCCATCACTTTGGTTTGTTTTATTTTTATGCGAAAAATCATTCGAATGCTTCATATAAATGTGGGTAACAGGAGAGTCTTGCTCAAGTATTCGAGATAACTGACCTGCCTCAAACTATCGAAGGCCATAACATTCATGTCCAAGGTCAACTTCTTTCCAAGTTCTCACGGAATAAAAAAAACATGAGGATTTGTGAGACTGAGAATTTCACCGAATATGGAAAGGGAAATTGCAGAGTGAATGATTCAATAGCATGGAAGATTGCTCTCAGCTTTGAGAGGAGAGAAAAAATTCAATTTATTTTTTTTCAAAATTTCAATCGGATCTTTCTTGGATGATGATACTTTAAGAACAACGTTCTCGTGTAATTTCCTCTGTATTCCTCCTCATCGGTCGATTTTTTTTTCTCTTTCTCAAATTGAAAATTGATTTATCATTCTTACTAAATTATGGAAAAAAAACAATTTATTCATTATACATACTAAATATTTCAAAATATCTGGAAGCATTAAAAACTTTGAAATTTCCACTCAACATTCCATCCTTCTGATTGAAGGATAATGTGAACACTTGGAGTTGAAAACTTCTTTAATCATAATGCGAGTCAAAGAGTTTTCCCGATAATCTCCATAAACTTTGAATTTCCGATAAAATCCAGACTCGCGTTAAAATCATTTATGTTTAAGTGATTCATCGCAATACTTTTTTTGATTTAAAATTAAATTTTGCCTCATTGCCGTCTATTTATCTCAACCTATTTTCGACCTTGATAAACCATGAAAATGTAGATAGTTAAGGATATTGTTTGCATAATACCCAGAAGCAGAAGAAGAAGAAGAAGAACAAGAGTACCTCTACGTGTATATGGTTATGCGTCTTCGGCTCTAGGGTCTCGCCACTGGGGAGTAGTAAATAGAGCTTCCAACATCGTGGTGGAATAAAAATTGAAAAATAAGAAGAAAATGAAGGAGAAATAAATAGAATGGAAAGAGAAAATGAGAGAGAGCAAAAAAAATTGGGAATTGATCCCCCATGCACTATGGGCAAGTTAACGTCGATCTTCTCTCCTTTTCTTCCTTTTCTCCTCTTTCGAATTATCGATTAACCATTTATCCAAAGTATCCGTAGTACGGTTCTCTCCCTGTATTCCATACAATTTGCATGAGAAACTTTATTGAATTAGCAGCCAAGTGTTTTGATAAAGGAAAAAGAACTTTGTTTATTTCGCAAGACGTAAGGAAGAGAGTGATTGATTATCTATTTCGAATTGAAGAATGGGGAAGGCAAAAACTCGCCAAATAAAAGATGGAAAGTGAAGACGATTTGTATTGCTATCTTACACCTCTTTCTTAAGAAAATCATATTAATTTCAATGAAACACTCGACCAAGCGTGCCACTGCATCACAGAGAGACAAACAAAAATGTTTTAATGCCAGTTAAACTTGGTTGGTACTGTGCCAAGTACACAGTGCCCACGATTTTCAGAGGAAAGCTCATGGAAAAGAAGTAAAAATGAAATAAAAGGAAATAAGATAAATAGAGAGTTTCAGAGTGCAAGGATCGCGTGGAGAATCCAAGAAGGGAGCCATCCTTCCTTTCATCATGCCAATGACCGTAACGTACCGCGATTTTTCGCCCTTGGAAAACTTTACGAGGGGGAATTTTCATGAAAGACTCCATCCACTTTCTCAGTACTTACGCGTGAATATCGAGTGAATAAGAGAGAGAGAAGAAAATAGGAAAGTCAATTTATTTCATTTCTATCACTCTGTTTCATCCCCATCGGTAAAATACATTGGAGTGATAATGAACTCGTAAAGTTATAATGGACGAGAACTCAAGGCTTCAATTGCGTTAATTAAATTAATGACGATTTCTTCAGGAGAGTTTTATCCGGGTTTGTTTATTAGTTTTAGTTGGATGTACAACGGGGACTCTCGAGGCATTCTGAAGATCGATATACTGAGACGATAAAGTTTATTGTCTTCACTGATCTTTCTCCAATAATTTATGATGGATTCTATCACGACAGAAAATATTTTGATTCAATGATTTCTGATTTATGTCAAATATAATATTCATTATTCAACTCGTTTCTTGTCGTTGCAGTATTCATCTATTTCCAGTACATTGAGGAATATTCATTATTCAAATGAGCTCATTATAAATGCAGTTTCGAGTGATCATATTGATGAAAATTGGATCAATTGTCCAACGTAGTTCAATGAGACTCTGAATCCATAATTTTTTTTTTTTTCATCATTTGGTATGAAATTTCCAACTGAATAAATATTCATTTACATGGCTTGCGCCTGTTTCGCGATGTAAATTGTAATGATGTAAAGAAATATTTCACATCGAACGGATAACGTCCATTAAATCTCAATGAGTTTGTGGCAGTTTCAAATCAAATTGAATACATAGCATTGCCATGGAAAACTCGACATCATTTATGCATTTAATATAATGATAGAATTAAAATTTATTTCAATGATTTTTGATCAAAAATACATGTAATTTGAAATTGAATTCAAATGTAAATTTCAGAATCGTATCTTTTAACTCTCTGCAGAGGTAAATATTCAGATGGAACTATTTCAAATGCAATGAATGGACAAAATGGAATAACGCTTTTCAATTGACTAGATTCAATCCCATTCAATTCTGACAGCATTGTATAAGTTTTCGTTTCATTTTTTTTTCTCATTATTTTCGTTCCATTGAATTGGTAGATTATGTAGATTATTTTGCAAATATCTCGGAAACAATGAGATTGGAGAGAATTTGGTCGAGGGTCCATTTTTTAATTTGTAGAATTATCTGTAAGTAAGTCCTAAAAATTCATCGAAACACTGCTGATTTCTAATTAGAATCTGCAAGAATCTCTGTACTGATGCCAATTTACAAACGAAAATGTAATTTATTGATTGCAATTCCAAGTTCATGTTTTTGAGAAGGACCAGCTATTAGGGAGCGAGCAAATTGAGAGACATGAGGTAAATGCTTCATACCCGTCCATTTTGCTTTAAATGTCTATATTAGCCCGTCTTTCTCTAGAGTTGCCCAATTTTCCTTTCATATTTTACGTTTTATCTCTCTATTCGAAAACAAAAGAGCCTCTTGAGATATTTAGTGAAGACTACTCGCTTGGTTTTCTATACACCTGATCGATGGTTACCCGATGACTCGAGCTCTTCTGAACATGAATGCTCGTCACAGATAAAGTCCTTCACAGTTGGGACACATCAAGAGTCAGATAGTGCCAGACAGAGAGACGACGTAATCGTATAGATACATTAGAGGTAGCTCTTAGCCAGACATGAATTTATGGATACTCTAACTTACCTAGCACGTTTTCGCCCACTTGATGAATATCTTTCGGCAACTCCTGTATACTCCACCAATGTTAGACGCCCCCTCTCTCATATCTTCTCAGAACAGTTTTGTAACAATTGCCAAACTTCATTTATTTTCATGATTTATTAGAGTTTTGGATGCACTCAGAATTTTGGCGTTGGTAGAAACTTGTTAACTCTATTATTTCGGTTCAAACTGTACTGTCATTTAGGTGATATTACTCGTGATGGAATACTCGACGTAGATGTAAAATCGAGAGCATGCTAGATTTCTTAACGGTACACATTTGAATTGCTAATTTTACGGATGTACGACTGTTTTATATTTTCAACTGACATTTTAATCTTTTCAAATATTTCTTATTTCCCGGAAAACATTTGAATTAAGAATGGAACATTCTTTACAATCCAACTTTCAACATCTTCTATTTTTCCACGGAGTTACAATGTTTCATAATTAATTGTAACAGTCTTCCAACGAAAATCAACTCTAAAAAAAGAAAATCGAGTACATTCTTCAGCCAATATAATATCAATCGATCAACCTATTACACTAATCTCCCTAGTCCAAGAATAATATATCTAAAGCACTAGCTCTGCCAAACTTTTTCCGTGGGCAAAAAACTCAACATCATAAGCCAAGAAAAAACGTCTTGGGGTATAGTATTCCTGTTCTAAGATTCGTCATATATTTTTTTAATACGACGAGAAAGAAAGCAAGAAAAATTACATGCAACTGTGATATAGAGACAGGTATAGGAGAATAATAAAAAAAAAGGCAAGAAAAGACGAATGAAGTAGAAACGAGAAACGCCTGTCACTCAAGCGTGACAGTTGAGATGGAAATATTTTTACCAGGACTATTAAGTTAATCTCGTGCTACACACATTTACGAGAAGTAAACTCAAGGTCAGTATATACGAGAGAGAGAGAGAGAGAGAGCGGAGTACCTCGATGTGTCTTTCTGCATTGCGTCTATCTCTCTTTATCTCTACAAAAAAGAAAAAAACTTCTACATATTTTATTTTGCAGTCATGCCAAACGAAAACATGACATTGAGCAAACACGGAGAACAATTAAAATAGCATTTTTCTTGGATAACGCATAGCATATTTTTTCGGGAGGTCAAATGAGTGAAAACGTTGAAGAAAGGAATGTTTATATTTTCTTTTCATTTGCATGATGTATTTTGGCAGAAGTCAACTGTGTTAGAAAGGTCAGGGTTAATATGCTGACAGAGTGTGAAAAGCAAATGTATCAAATCGAAACGACTGTTTGAAACTATTGAATTATAATTAGTGAATTTATTTCACTGATTCTCATATAACTAAGGATTGAAATTCACTAATGACTATGGGCTCGTCCCACCTTCATCTGCATTCATGAAAATGTTAGGCACTATCGTGTGAACATTAATTTTAGCAACTGTACTCGTTAATATGAACTTGCACTCACTAATGGTTTAAAATCGATCGTGAATATGCTAATAAAATGCAATCAATCGTCATATAACAGCGTTCAGTGAAAATTTTTATATTCACAATTTCTTTGAATTAAGAAGCCTTGCTAGTTGAATTCAGTTAGTTTTAATTAACATCGAATATATTGCTAAATGATTTTAAATGACTTTCACGAAACGATAACGAGCATATATATTACGTACATGTCGAGAGACTTCTCACCAAACTGGGTTGGAAATTAAGTGAGAAATAAAACATTGAATATCCGATCAATGGTTATAAATATGTTTGATATTTTTATTTGTCTCTTTCTCTCATTTAAAAATTGAGATGAGCCAAACGCACCGGCGTCACGCTCAATGCCAGCCCGGAAGTCACGAACGTTTCCTGCAAATATCCACAAGGCGCCCACTTCTTACGGTGCGTATTGATCGAGAACCAGTAGAGAAATGAGGGAGGGAGAGAATCGTACATGAGATTGGAGTATGCGATGATTGCTCAATTTCTCAACTAACCGATCATGTCTTTTCCTTATTGAAGACACGTACCAAGTCGACAACACCTAGAGTACCTGAGTCGGCATAAACAGCATGCAATATGAAGCGTATTTCTGATGACTGTCAGACACTCCCATTTGTATATGACCGGAAATAATAAACCGGACGATGCCACTTTCATATCATTGACAATGAATTACAGTCTAGCTATTATTGCTACGTGTACTTGATGTACTCAGAGATGTTTTTACGGTGTTTCGAAACTTATTAACGCGTACTACTGCCAGATGTGTGGGATATGTATGGAAGCCTACGCCAAGAATATATTGGTGCGGAACCAAACCAGTCTGCCAAAAAGCATTCATCTTAGGTGAATAGACATTTCATAGTGATCACCTCAGATTTGACAGGAAAGTTTTCAACTTTCTAGGGAATCCGACAACGACAGTGTTGAAATGAGAAAGGAAACAAAGTCGAGTGAGAAGTTACCTAGAGTTAGGCAGTAAGCCCTGTGGTGCTGCCTATATAGTTTATATATCCACAGTAATTCTGGAGCTATGTCATGTTCTCTGCGGTAACTATTCAACATTTTACGAGCAATGTATGTGACTTGCTTCAAAGAAACTCTGCTTCATGGAACGAGTATAATAATCGATCCTCTGAAATTTAGGTATGAGAACGATGGAATTCTAATCCCTAAGAGGGTAAGGAATTTGTCAGCATCATGTGATGACTTAGTGCCTAATTACTCGTGCAAATCGTGTACGCACAAAAGCTCTCATTGCGTAGCAAATGGAATATTTTGTCTAAGATTTTCGGAGTTATTACAAAAAATTGCAGAAACGCGTTGACCAAATAAAGGAGAATGTTGATGACTGTTATCAAGTTAAAAGAATTTTTGAATGTCCATACTTGCATTTTCTTTAACAGTGAAAAAAATTGAAATATCAGAATTTCGATCATCGAGAAATTCGAAATCAGTACCTTAAAATACAGGAATACACCTGCTTCTCATAGGGGATATTACGTTCATATGAGATTAGTTGCCATACGAATTCTTCGGAATTCTGAAAATTAGTTCGCTACTCCTCGCCCCATGCTTCAACAAAAAATGAAAGCAGCAAGAATTTTCCACAGAGGCAAGGTGAAAATTTACCTCAAGTATCTGTAAAGCCCAATTATTATATATTAATGGCTTACTTTTTGAAGAATCTCGTAGAGATTCTCGGGTGGTGCAGAAATTTAGCTGCATAATTGTAACAATTACTTGCTCAAAAGCATATTTCATACAATTTAGTTATAATTATTCCAACGTTGGCATCTCGGAACAGGGAATCCTCGTATTTTGCGTAATTTTGACTCCATTCTTTTCTCCGTCTACACATATATATTAAACGTAAATATACGTTGGAAAATTGGATTTGATAGATAGAGTTGAAAAGTTTTTCGACTTGGCACACACTTGGATGAATCTGCCGAAAAGAAGATAAAAAGTTTCCTCGGTATATAATGAAGAATGTTTTGAGGGGTGCAGAGCCAAACACATTGATCAAGTGAGGGAGATAAAACAACGAGAAAAAAAAAGCGAACGTACAACGATGAAGACGCATTTCAACGGCGCTTGATATTTCACCAAATTCATAGTGACAGTGTCATTACGTGTTACGTATGAAATATTAAGAGTTAGTTGAATGTGTTTTCGATTTTTCCAAGTCAACGGAAAAAAAATTCGACTCGCATTGGTTCGTCGTACTCTTGGGCTTTCTAACCATCAATTTTCTCCCAGTCGATTTTCGAGAACACGACAACCTACCAAATGCTATGACTCCCACGGTTCAAACTTAGGGATGTTAAAGTCCTATGGGATTTGTTGGATGAATTATTCACCTGATTATGTCGCACAGAAGCCACTGGAGGTAGCAAAGCTTTTACCATTCTATTCCATAGCCGTGAATACTAAATTATTAATGAAAATAGATAGAAAAAGATGTAGGGATCACAGAGGCGAGGAGAGGAAGAGGTGGCTTAATGCCGAATTTCGTAAATTTGGCCGTTATTCGAAACGCTAACCTTGCCACTTGCCCTTGACCCCTTAGGTATTTTTCCGTTCATAAAAACGTAGTGAACCACAGATTTTTCTCGTTAACTCCCTGTATCTCCAGGCTCCTCAGAGGAAACACTCTTACCTTTTCTGCTTTAATAATTCAGCCATGAGGTAGATAGCTATTTCGGATAAAACGAGAGACGAGAAGATACTGGAGCTAGTCGTTAATCCTGAGAAATCATTGATTAACCCAATCCCAAAGGGAATCCGAGTTTAATAATTTACGATTAATAATCCTTATCACTCCTGTGGTTAATAATTAACAATCATCAATTTTCACCGTGGAATTTTTCCGAGTCACTTCAATGGAAAGGAATTAGTATTCCATTCAGCAATTCAAAGCAACTAATGAAATTTTCACTGTGAAGCTAAATTAGCGCTTACTGTCGTTCCTTTTTATTTGATTTTTTTTTCTTTCATCTATTTTTTTTTCTCTTTAAGTTAGTATGAGGATAAAGCCAGTGATTTCCTCGTTACCGATATTTTTTTCACTATCTTTCCCCAGAGATCGCGGACGAGCAGAGAGTCGGTCGTACCTTTTAATCAGTTTAATCACGGCGCCCGCGCCAATAATCGTTCATCACGATCACCAAAGAGTGTTTAAATGCAAGTCCCCCTTCAGCCTCCCACTTTTGCCTCATTCCCGTCTCGTTTTATATATGGGCCTTCTGGGTATCCCAGCATAACCATTCTCTCTCTCTCGCTTCCTCTCTTTCTCTTTTTCTACATTTTTATGGAGGATTCGTATTCGTCGTTGATTTCCGATCGCGTGCGCAACGGAATTACCCAACTAACCTTCACAGATTTTGCCACACTGCTGCTCCCAGTGGTACCCTTCCAGTCACATTTAGCATCATGAATTGAACGCATCGTCTGCATCATTATATATCAGCAATGCATCAATTTATTTTTTCAAATCGGGCACTCTCAGTGAACTAGAATCATGAAACTTGAAGAGATAGATAAATATACCACCAGACCAAGTTCTGAATGATTGATATGCAGTACAACTTCATTATTTGCATATTATGTCCCTCAACGCACTGCGATCCCGTGATGAACTTCAATCTCCTCTATTATGCTCTCGAATAGGCGATTAGGTAAAGTGCGCTATGAATCTAATTTTGAAAATGACTATTAATGCACGCACATATTCCTGCCCTCGGGTACCCACATGATGGGATTGGCGAGTGCTGAATATGCGAATGAGGAGGTGGAAAGAATGAAAATAGAAATAGCTACCATTTGGGAGTTATGGAAAAATGAAATCATTAACATTTACTCCAAACTCTTAATAGAAAATCCTCGCTATGTCAAAATTATTCGCCATGGCAAATCGATGAGGGGAATTTTCTAGTGATCGCAGCATTTCAACTCCCATTAACCGAGTCGACTCTGAAAATGCAAATCTATCAGCAGTATCCAATTGTCCGAAAATTTTAGGTCAAATTTGTATGCGAAACTTTGTTTTGAATTCTATCTCTATGATGACTGGATAATATTATTTAGAAGTTTCTGAATATCTAGAACATTTAGGATCACAGTTGTAGCGAGAATGAAAAGCGAACCCTGGATCGAATATCTTACTCGCTGTTGTCGCTCAAGGCCACCCAATTTTTCACAGTCTTAAAACTCAATAATTTCAATTAATTTATCTAAGCAATCCAATTTGGAAGGAGTAAGAAGTGTCTGAGAAGGATTCAAATTCACGACCCTCCAATTACCGGTGTGATGCTCTTTCAACTGTGCCACATTTACCATCAAATCTCAACTCTTCATACATTTATAAAACAGAATTAAAAAATTCTACGTTATGGAGGAATTTACAAGTTGTGATTATACCAGTTGGATAATGTGCATTGCCCTCGTATGGGTGTCCATCTCGCGTGTCCTGAGTAATACTAAGTGCTGGTGGAGAATATTATCTTCACCAATACAAAAATCGCTAAAGTGCGAAATAAGTAGTGTTGGTATATTTTCATTCGCACATTCGCCACTCAATAATTTGATGGCTTCATGAATGACTGCTTTCCGTAATGCAGTAAACGGTGAGAAATCATGGTCTGTGATGAATATACCAACTTTCACGTTGTCCGTCTTTGATATATCATTTTCTGTAGCTTAACTACTCAGTTTTCTTCCATGACTTTGACACTCAGCAAAATTCTGATGATACTAATGGTCCTGTTCTGCGTTTTCTGAGTTACTGATTTCATAAGAACGTTCCTCTATTCCATAGACGATGATGGATCTTGTTGGGTATCACAGAAAGTAACAAATCCATTGAGACTATTACTATGAGCCTCGTCAAAGTTCTAAAACACTATTGTCTTTCATTTTGACTTCATAAAAACGACCTTCCTCTACAAACTACCAAGAAAGTCTTTCCTTCACGGGCTGCTATTTCATAGTTTCAAATAGCAAAGTACACTGTCTTTGCCACGAAAGTCCTGACACATTATTAAGGTGTAGAATTACTTTTGTAATTACAAACTATTCGGAAGTGTTTTAGTTGATGCTATAACGTAATTATGATTAGAGAGAGAGAGAGAGAGAGAGAGAGAGAGTGTGTGTTTGTACTTGTTTCTCCTCCTCTGTAAATAGGAGGATTGACGAGAAGAGAGATATAATTGAGAGGATGGATAGAGCGCAAGGCTTTAAGTAGATGATTTTTGAATATCACTTCAGTGAAGCAAGTATAGTAGAAATGTGTTTTATGTGTCTAATTTTTTAAGAACCTCGTGAGAATGTTTTTTAGAGAAAGTTTCTGTAGACTTTGGATACTAAAGTTATTTCAAGTTGGTTATGTCAAGTATCTTATTGTGAACTATGAGACATAATTCAAATCTCTTCTAGTGGAAAATCAGCAAGATCTTCCTGATAAAACCGACAATAAAGCTATGGAGAATATTAATTTTCACCATCGGAATCTGATCCTCTATTTCGATCTACGTCCACCATGTTTTTTTCAGAAGGCAATTATCATCATTTTATACTTTTCCAAAGAATGAAATTCCAGGAAAAATTGGGAATGCCGAACGGTAGATAATACATTTCATTATTCATTTCTATTTCAACAAGCTTGGAAGTTTCCAAACCCGATGGAATCAATAATCCAATTTACGTCAGGAGTACCTTCAGAAAGCTGAAATCTGAATTCTATTGGAGGTTCAAGCAATCACTAGTTTCTTCCAAAGTAACATCCCTTGTGGCATTCGGCTGACTCGCAAACAAGGTCAATTTTCTCGACAGTGTAGATTCGATATATTTCCTCAAATTCAGTTTGGACTTCACTTACCATCGATCACCAAACTAACTCAACATTTCAAGCCCAATTATATTTGACCATTCTGAAGGGTCAATTGCTTGTGTGTTTCCCAATCCGTTATCCAGCTGCCATTTATCAATTTTCTACTTTTTAAGAACAATTTTGGTTCAACAAGTCTTTTGATCAGTATTTATATGAGAATTATGAACTGGAAATCTCAGGTGCTTAAAGTGCAGGACCCGAGTAATAGAACTATCTTGCCAAGAACGAGGAAAATTATATCACAACGTGGGAATATCAAGAGAAACTTCTGCTACAAATGCAGAAAACCCGTGGCTCGAGGCTATGAAGTTAATGGAAATATAAAAGCTCGCAATGAGCTTGTACCTTCAGTCAGTTCCATACTGAATGAAATCTCCATCTCATATATTGTGGGGCTTATCTCCTCAAAGAAGTGCACTAGATTCACTTATCGAATACGAAAACGATCTTCTTAAAAGACTATTCTCCGGAATGTCTTTCATCTTCAAACTATGGGAAAGAAAATTCCGCCAAATCGCACTAAAAGGAACATTCGAGCAAAGTCATTCGCTGTTTGTGCACTATATTTGAAACTCAGTTAAAAAGCAAATTCACTGCCCATTACTCTACTACTCGTTTATTATTGAGAATAAACGTCTGTTAAATCCCGATTAAGTAACAATAACACCGTTTATATTCAACAGAGACGTTGGAATCAATGACGTTTTCAAAACAGCTGTCAAGATACATTGAAGAGTTTATGCGGAAGAATGTTGAATATGTCAGAAGGTTTCTGTGACCCAGCACTTTTTATAGAATACGAATTTTCAAAGTTCAATTCCCTTTCAATCCAATCACTCACTTTCATTCAATCACTCAACTGAGCAACAACGAACGACTTCATCCATTTCATCAAAGAAACTCTGCTTCATGTAAGTGAGTTTCGGAGAGAAAAACATTATGAAGAGAGTAAAGAAGAGTTCGTTTACCTGACCTCGTCATTGTGACCTTCGACTTGTTATCAGACCGATTAAAATGTCCCTTCACCCCGTACACGCTCAAGTGTCACTAAGTGCCATCCGAAACTCGTTAAGGCGTGCCTTTCACCTATCGTTTTTTTTTCTCTTCTCTGACACCCAAACGTGCCTCGAATTCCTTCCACGATGAGGGCAAAACCGTGAATACTCTGACTCAAGAGAATAGAAGAGACGCGGAGAAAGAGAAGGAGAGATATGAGAAAGGCTGGTGGAGGAAGAAACGAAGGTTAATAGGTAATCCCAGGCCGAAGGATTACCCATTATCTTCACATCCCCGGTAGTTTCCTATAAGAATTACACTTAAACCTTTTTTACCCTTCTAACCACTTTTCCCAGTTCCACTCTCTCTCTCTCTCTCTCTTTCTACTTTTTTAGCCGTTTCCTCTTTTCCCATACTATAACATATGTGGGAGATATCTTATCCACTTTTCACGAGAATCTTGACTCCTCCGCCTCCTCTTTTTATTCGGTTCAGAATGTATTTCGAGGCGAATGTTACTCATTCTCTTCATGCTCCGGAGCGGCATCTCCATTAGCTTTGTTTACAGATGATTCACTGTGAGTCTTGTTTTTTCGTAAATAGAAAAGTTTTTTCTGCATAACTCGTGACTCCTCAGTTATCTCAAAGGGTTAAATAGAATGAACGCATTCTTTTATTCATTGAAAAAGTAATTGGAAGACTAGAGGCGAATCTTCTTTTACTTTATCATTGCCGTTTTCGAATTTATTGAAACGTCATTGGAATGACATGTGACAATTGGCTAGCCATGACAATTTTTCTATCATCTTAGCTGACAGGAAACTGATTTTACGGGAAGGAGAAAATTCCTTTGATTATTGCAAAAAAATTAAGAATTTCTCTAATATCTTATCCTATTTTATGTTTTTCATCAAATATTATCAAACTCACCATTCTCCGAATAATTCTGAGAAACTTTATTCTTCATGACGGATAATAAATCATTCCCCTCATTATAGGTAAAACTTCTAAACATCACTGTGATGCAGGAGAATGAAAAAGTGAAACATTTCAGGCGCAGACTGAACGAGTTACTGGTGGTCCGAGAGCGATATTTTAAAAATTTTCCAAATGGTTAAGCGGGTGTGCTGTCATGCGGGAGTCTGCCGATATCGTAAACGTAGACGATACTGTATACCTAAACGCTCATGTCAGGGTCTCGAAAGAGAGAAAGAAGAGAAGTGCGAGAAAAAGGAAAGATATGTATCGTCAACGTTGATGGATCTTGAAAGGGTTGAACGCAAGCTCTGGTACAACGGGAAGAAACAAATTTACTGTTAACTATTTGGTGAATACGACTCGAAGAAGGAAAAAACATGAATAATTTGTCATGCTCGCGTGATCACATTCAATTTTCCTTTGATCGTGTGTACGTTCATTTATCTTGGGCGAAAAAAGGGATGTTTTAGGTGACTGTTAGCCGATAAAGCTGAAATATTGTATCAGCTCTGAATTCCTTGTTCATTGCAAATTTTACGATAAACATTGCAAAATAATCAAATTCATTCAATGATTTTTTTTCTGACTAACAGAATTTCTTAATTGATTGCTCGCTTTTCAAGTTATATATCATTGCTCTAGAGTCAGAAAGGCGTAAGTGCCATATCATGTATGTCTGCACATATATTCTTTCAGTGCAGCCATATTCCATACCTACTGAGGATTTTGGTTGAGCTCTCAACGTATGCAATTTGAAATTTTACATAAACTGATAAAAATAAGCGTCGAATACAGTTCGAGAAATCTGACGCAATCCAAATTTTTGTAAGCAAAATCGCAAAGATTTAATGGGGATCAGCATTACGTTTTCTTTCTATTTTTTCATCTTCTCATTTTTTCTGAGTATGTTACGACGTGCACACGCGACGTACCGAATATATACGAGCGGCTTTCTTGGTGGCGATGAATTATTGCAGAGCAGGAGCCTCTCAAAGAAAAAGCTAAGCACGAGATGCAAAAAAGAAAGAAGAAACGTTGAACACTCAGCTGAATAAAAAGAAAAAGAAATGAAAAACAAAATGAATGAAATAAATCTGGTGTACCTCAGATCGTTTCTTCTCGCAAAACTTTTTTCCCCCAACTGATTTACACGGAATCAATGATTTTATTTTATCGTATTTAATCACTGACAAGGAAGGATATTCAATTATTGCCCGGGATGAGAGCAATAAAACTTTGAGAGATAAATTCACCATAATACCCATAGAAGAGGGAGAACTTCATGAGACAAGTTTGCCTCGTAAAAGTCACCACCTACAGAATCAATTCTTCCAATTTTGAGTTTTACGATTGTCCATCTGCCTTTCGTTCCACTCAATTCTCTTCACTTGATGATACATAAATCCAATAAAACTCAGTTATTTCATGTAATGATGAAAGACTAGCTTCGATTTACCATGCATTTATTGTCAGCCGCGCAATAACAAGTAAAAAGATCAATCCACAGAAAGATTTAGTCCCGGACAACTATTCCGTGAACGAAAGCAGAAAGGAAAAATCTAAGAGTGAATAAAAAAACGTGCAACGAATTACGATAGTTTTCCAGCCAACCAATCATTATCGAGCTTTAAAACAAAGTATCGATAAAACTTGATATTTCAAGCGCGTAGTTCAAGACGAGACGAACGACTTTTATTGTAATTCGTGTCTGTTCATCTAGAATTCTTTGGTTTAAGTACTACTCCACTCTTGAGTTATTTTTGTGATCAAAAATACTCTGAAGCCTTGACTCTCCCAAATAATCACTCAAACACATTCATTGAATTGAAAAGCAACCAAAGAATTGATGTAATATAATACAGGATATATATGCCCCCCAATATAGTATAGTATTCTCAGTGAAACTGGGTAATGAAGTAAAAATGATGAAAGCGTACATGTACGATATAATGCCCAGAAATCCCAGTATCCCCATGAGAGATCAAATGAACCGCGTGTCTCTAGAGCCAACCAGCTTCCAGTGTTTTTCGCCCTCTCTGTCTTTTTCTCTCACTCGGTATATATACGAGGAGGAACGCAGGGTGTATTTCCCCGGTCACTTTTTCGCAATTAGGCGAAAAAGGGGGATTGAACCGAGGCGAATATATAGGCGATTCATCCGGTGTTGCTGGTCACTCGCTCACGTATAGTAGGTAATAGCCACCGTGGCCCATATACGTACGATTGCCTCAGGGAATTGCTACAAAATGTGAGGGGATAAGAGTGAATATATACGGGCAAAGGAGGAGAGGAAGCCACTGTTCTGGTACTGGCATCATGGAGCACGTGCGAGGAGCAGAGGCCAGGTCAGAATAAGCCAAGTATACATATAAAGAGGGACACTGAACATGAGAAACGAAATAGCTCGGGTTATATATTTTCTGTACTGTTGGATGCTTGTATATACTTCTCTTGCATCCAACAGCAGATTTCTTCTGCACCTTGACGATTCTTTCGAGGATTCAACCAGCCGGATGTTACCAGAAATAACGCAAACATGTGTGCAGAACTGGGTCTAAGAAATCAGTTATATTTGTACTTACCATGCGGTCGTGTCCCTGTGCACTTCTTATGACCTTTGGTGTCATGTTTGGATAATATTAGGATCATATATTTATACATATTCTTTCTTATTCTACTTGTTCTGTTAATTCTCTTCAACCTCTCGCACATCCTGTCAACTATCTCGGTATACTCGCATTCCATGCAGTTTCTACTCAATCATCAGCCTTGAAAAAAAACTCAACCTAGGATTATCTATTCCATCCCACATGAATTCACACAAGTTTAAACACATTTCACGAGATTTTAAAGTGTACTTAGTCGTACAAGGCTCATCCATTATTCACTGGAGAACATTTGTTTCGATAACGCGTTGAGAAAGTTTAAAATCAATCAATCTGAGTATCAAAGAGAGACAGAGAGGGGGGGATATTTCTGAAAGGCAAGTTGGTAAGCATACAGGAAAGTGGAGGGAGGTAAGATACGATAGATAAGAATGACTGTAAAAAGTGAGAACATCGTGGAGACTCCTTTCCGGCGCGCCCATGAGACATTGCTCGTTCACGACTTTTTTAAGAAGTTGTAATGGGTACGCTACTTCCAACAGTCGCTCTGTGACAGTTTCATTTGTTAAACTTGGTATGCGACATTTGTAATACTAACTTTCAAATAAACTTACGTATTATGATGTATGATAGAATCCTTCATCAAGGATTAAACAAAATGAATTTTGATTCTGTTGTGAAATTAGAGTTCACTCAGTTATTCCGAGTTTAAAGCCCAAATATCCGGTATTTAAATACAACGTTACATAATCTTTGCTGACATGCCTGAGCGATTCACCTACTACTGTGTTTCTCCCTACTTTCATCCACCCAATATAATCCAGCATAAGCACGAATCGCGTGAGAGGTACTTTGAGTATTTAAGATAACGCTACGTGTTCGATGAATGGTAGATTCATCGTAGGTAATTCCGTTGTTCCGCATGTATTTCCTTAGCATGCAGCTGCTTTATAACAGCTGGTTGTACTACTCCGTATATAATTTTTTTTATCATAATTTTCTTATAAATATTATTTATTACCTCTTACAATCGTATTATTTTTTCTCAATCTATATACCTATATAGTGAATTCATTTTCCATTTCAAGGTACGTACAATTGATTTGCTCCGCGTATTTCAGTTAATGCAGTACCACTCATAATCATCCTTCTTCCATCTCCTTTTCTTTCATATTATTATTCTCCTTTTTTTCAACTCAAAAAGAATCCATCGTCTCCTCATGTACATCTAGTTGCTTGCTTCACTCTTTTATATCGAGAGCTCTACTTTAAATTAACGTTGGCTCCAGCTACGCTCCCGCACGACTGCACACGCGGGTGAATTACCGCTGTGTATCCAAAGAGCAGACGAGGTGGCTTCGAGGCTCTCACTCTCACGTACATAAACATTACACACATGTACATACAGCCACCCTCCTCTTCAGTGCCCTTGAACATGGAGTATCGATCGATAACAACCCTTCTACCAATATTCACAGTGGCTCCTCTGTACGCATCAACGTTTTATGTCCACACAAATACGTATATATGCATATATACTATACATGTACGTGATAGTATATTTTACACATCGATAAAGTATTTCACATCATTTCCAGCATAGTGGTGTTAAATATACCTGTGAACATACACGTTATGTCATATACATAGTAACGAACAGCCCGAAAATATATATTAATAATCCTCATGGTTTGCCGTGTGTGTTTCTTCTTTCTCTCCCTTGTCTCCTCGCCTCTCTTTCCAACCTTTGCACCCTCCTCCTCCTACTTCTGCTTTTTTTTTTATTCGTTGGCACACATCTCTAACGGTGGCCCCCGCAAACAGACCATAAAATATTTTCAGACCAAATATTTTCTGGAGAAAGTATCGTCGTAAAAATTCAGAATAACGCTCATAAGTGGCCAGAACCAACCACCCTCTCTCTCGCCTCATCTTCTCACCCCCGTTAAACGTGCCCAAAAAAGAGAAGAAAAAATCCCAAAACCCTTCCCTCCACTCGCAAAATGCTTCTACAACCTTCATCGTGCTACCTCAACTCCTCTAACTCCCTTCTAGCCATCCCGAAAGGTCCATTCCACGCGTTTCTGAGTTTATGAGGACTGAGGGCGAAAGCCAGATAGGTGGAAGAGACCTCTCTTACGTCCATCAATTTTGGGTGATCTCGTCGAAGGAGCAACCAGGCGTTATGTCTTCCAGCCATGAAAATTGTTTAGCTTTGTTGTGCGGACGATAAATTTTTTCCATTAATTGGCTCCGGTCTCGTGGCATGAAGCTGTTTTGTTCTGTTTTCTTTTCATTTATTCGTTGTATTCATTGAATGCTAAATGGGATATGAGGTATGAAAAAGAAGGAGAGAGAGAAGAAGAGCGATGTGGAGATTAGGAGAAAATACGAAATGTGGCAACGGTGATGACGAACAGATGGATCTCGGGAGGAGTTTACTGTATAACAGACGGCTCTAGAAGCGGAAAAAAACATGTTTTGAATAGTGGCATAGAAAATATATGGTGCTGGAATAAGGTTGAAGACAATTTAGCCTCCATAAATTCCATGTCGAGAGAATTTTTATTAGGCTCGAATAGAAAATCGAAGCGAGAACGCCTCTTTTGTTATTTTAATACAGCGTTTTTAATAAAATTTGAGTTTTTCAATTTTTCGATAGGAATTTCATATCAAAGGCTTTGAGAGAGCGAGAGAGAGAGAGATGTGGAGAGCTTCGAGTGTATTTCAATTCTCGGCACTGGTCGATTGCTTTATGGATGACTTGGGGATGAATAGCCGACTATATCCGGATGCCTCTTTTCAAAAATGTATAGAGAGGATATGATATATCAATGCCCATACATATCTAGTGAAACTCTCCTATTCGACCAAAAATTATTATAAAAGAAAATTACGTTCATGGAAGGTTTCGAGAGCTTTCAAAGCAAATGCGCGCAAATTTTCATCTTGTGAATCGAGTGTGTGGGTAGAAGGAAAATAAAATAGGAAAAAATAGAAAGAGGGTGAAAATATTGAGCGGGCTCTGCCATTCATTTTCAGTGATGCATGATGCGATGTTACTGACCCTATCCATCCACCGAAACAACCCTATTTTTTCTCATTTTTTGTCTCTCTATCTCTCTCTCTCTCCCTCACTTTCCCTCTAGCTCCGTATCAATGGCCAAATTCATTTAGTCACATTTTTTTTCTAATCTGATTGTTATGTAGACGTCAAAAATAACTCGATTAAACGACACAACCAGATTATGAATAGGTATACACAGCCAGTGAAATTGAAGCAGCACCATGATGAACACAAACCAAAGAGACCAAAGGGGCAAAGAGGGAGAGAAAAAAGGAATGAGAACGGGGGATGGTAGGTACCAAAGTCGTTTATCATCTCAATCGATTAACCCTCGATTTTGGGCTTTCAGCGCTTTTAACGTTATCGCACATCAGTATTCATCGACGTTCACTTCATGTACATGACCTTGTATCGTACGTCCTTCATACATAGGGGCTGAATCATTGTAACCTTGATGAAATAATAAGCGAGACACGTATAAAAAAGTATCAACTTTTTTTCTGAACTATTCGTGACAGACTATGAACGATGACTGTACATCGAATCTACAATAAATGGATGAAGCAAATTTGATCATGTGACTAGACGAAATCACGGCAGAAATGGATGCAGTGACCATGACCCAGTGATATTTATGTGCAATTGGAGAAGTTTACTCTTTAACAATTCAGCAATGATTTTGAAGGGTTCCGAAATTAATTAATTTCGCTATCGACATTCTAATTAGATCCTGCGAGGCACTACAGCTGGTTAAAAAATGAGGGCTCCATTCTGCGCAAGCTCTAACGAAATACGAGTATTGTTCGTCGATATTAGTGAAAAAAATGCTGAAAATAAAGCTCCTATCTCGAAGCAGAAAGAAAAATTTCCGTAGAGAAAAATCAGCTGTCATAGGGAGCTAGAAAATCGGAATTTCTTTACATGCCTAGAGGTACAATCCAAGGGATAACAATGAGCCGATTGTCGACCTAAACAAATAGATTCGGCTCACATATACATGAATACAGTTAAGGGGGGTTAGACCAAAGAGTTGATGCCCCCTTCACTTCCCACACCCTATATCCCAGTCTCTTCCAATAGTCCCGGAGTCCTACACTTCGCCTTAGGGCGTCGTATACCTACATAGTCCTTCACAACAATATGCCCGAACTCGTCTTAACATCCTTGACGCACGCGCTATTCCGTAATATGATGTTTACCCTTGCTTGGGTTTGGCGAGCCTCTTCCTCATGGTACACAACACTAACTCACACCATGTATACACCTTATCTTCTCTTCTCCTATCTTCACCCGTACACATATACACATTCCTCTTCAACCCTAATGCACTAATGCAATTCGTTAATTGGATCGTCGAGCCGGAAGGGGTTCCGTCTACGAAAACACTTGCGAACGTGAGTCGTTCTCGAAGAAGCAATTATTGGGGAACAGCCTTTCCTATGTATTTTCTTCGATTCTTTTTTCTCTTATATTCGTTGCACCTATATCACTGTAACCCTACTCCCATTGATTCATCAACGTCGAAAAGTTTGTTATTAGTATTCTCAACTGATGCAACACGTACACCGCATTGTTCAAATATTTTTCTGTTATTTTACGCGCAATTGAAAATACCACACACAATAGATAAAATCCCCTTTTTTTTTATTGAATTAAGTAATGTTTGTTATGATGTACGAGGATATTGACTCAACGATTGAGAATAAGGGTAAGAGGTTATCCATCATAAATTGAGTTATTTTTCGAAACATTGACATAATGTAGCGAAAGAGAGAGGAGTCTTTTTTTTTATTCTCATAATTATGAATACTTGTGAAATTCTTCATCTGGAATGATATTCTTATGACACTTTCTTCAACACATATAATGTACATAACACGTTATACTCGAAGATATATAACTTTATAATGCTGAAATTCTGAAATTTAAATTTCAAACCAGCACCAACAGCATCTTAAACTGCTACTCCCTGTTCCTAATGTAAAAACTTTTTGCCTGAGTTTTAGTTTTCTTCTTCTTCTTTTTTTATTTTTTTTCCTCCTCTTTTAGATACTTCTTATTTTTCCCCCTTTTTAGATAGTCAGTCGCATCGCTAAGCGAGATAATCCGTTGATAATCCACAGCAGACGGTTTTACTTGAGGAATTCGTCTCTCTTTTCGCTATTTCTGTCCTCCATTTCCCGCCTATCCACTGCCATTCATACACACACACACTCTCTCTACCACTCTGATATTTTCACGAAAATCTGACTTGCCAAAAGTTATCTAAGCTGGTTGGGCGTGGGATAATGGGATCGAGATCGCTTTCAGTATCCACGAGAATGAGGTACTCGGGCGATGGGCCCTTTCAGCGAAACGCTCACTCTCTGTCCCTCTTGTTTTCAGGGAAAGCGCTTAGTGAATAGCGAGAGAAGTGGTGAATTAAATGATAACAACAGTATATAAACGGGCAAACGTTTGTACTCATCAACGGGAATACCAGTTTGAGTATATGCGTTCTCTAAGCTCTCATCTCTTGCATTAAATATTGAATGATGCTGTCATGGTTGGTAGCTTTTAGCCGTGAGTACGCTTGACGAACTCCGATTTTGAGACTTTTATAATTTGCACACTCTGTATGCATTCCATGAGTTCATTTATTTTTCAGTAGTAAATGAGAACCAGGAACATTTTGCACCTAATCCACACTGACTCATAAGAAGAATTTCTTGCGATAAGTCTCTATCTGTATATTTCGGAATTTCCTTGAGCAATGTCATGAATGGAGGTTTGCAGAAATATTTTCTCTAGCTCAACGGTAAGTAGTCTAAATGGCAGACGTAGACCGTACTTTCAAGAAAACTGTCCAACTGTCCCTGCCGATGTTGCTGCGCGCGGAGTATATTGCTGCTTGAAATAATTGAAGGATTGGATGAAAGTTTGGCAAATTTATCGTCGATATTCCCGAATTAAATTAAATGAATAATTTGTACGAAAAGTTAATTACGTCTATGAGGGGTGAATTATATAAAAATTCGAAGACTTGAAATCTAAGAAATTTCTGTTAAGACATCTATTGTTCACTGAACTCTGTATCGGAAATTAGAATGCCTCATCTCTAGTTTCATTACCAAGTGATTCATTATCTTTTTTGGTCAGCGGTTGGAAAGCGTTCCTAACAGTGTCTTTTATATCTATGAATGAAATTTCGATGTAATTTTTTAATCATTCTTAGTACAGTAAAATACACTCTCTCCATTCATCCCAAAACGTAATCCGTTAGCAAGTGCATTTAAAATGGTCTAACACTTGAATTATTTCTGCAATCTTTTCTCTTACAACTCTCTCAAAACAAACTATTCAATTACCTATCCATTCTACTGTTTCATTGAATCCTCGAGAAGTCTCGATCGAATGAAGAAAACTGAGGTGTCCATAAGTTTTCACAGAGATAATTGGCGTTCAACGCATTGAATTTCAAGAAGTTCTCAATATCGGCTTTTCTTGTGTGAAGAAATTCCTAATTAAATTCAGTATTAAATGCAATGAAGAAATACATTCCTCTCTGCTGTCGTTTTTGATAAAAATACTGTGGTAATTTTTTTCCCAATTTATACTACATCCACCATTCACTGTATATAAGATCCGCAGGTTGAATTCAAAGGGGAAATTATGAAGTACGGAATGAAGTTCCTGATTGCAGACATTTCTAGAATACGGCATTTCAGCACTTCTCCCACTCAACTAATGAAATTCACATGATATTTTTTCACATAATAAAATCGAATTGCATCGCATTGAAAAATTTTGCATCATGACTTTTTACTATCTAATTTACGTATTAAAAATCCTCGTAATTTCGATGCAAATGAATGAAACAAGTTTACTAAACTGATAGAACAGTTAATTCACTCGTTGCAATTCCATCATTCCAATAAAGCATCATAAATGTGTGAAATTTTATTCACTCATCCTCTAATTCACCTGTTATTGCAGTTCACACCTACACCGTATGTTGACGACAGGTATTTTCCAAATACCATGAATGTGTTTTTATCCATTTACGACATCTGCTGTTATTGTAGCACCAGTAAATCTCATTGCCAATTGGGTATACGTTAACCTCGGTTAAGCCCACAAAAGCCGAAATATGAGCACTTATTGAAATAGCCAAAGAATTTATGATCAATAGTCTACAATTATTTGAGCTTGAAAATTTCGTTTGATATATATTACAGAGAATGTAATACAGTTCGTATAGAGTGAAAGAGGATAGAGAAAGAAGAGTAAGAGAGACGTGGACCCTCCAAAAATGAAACAAATTGTTGGCAATAACCATCGATGGGCGGTCGATGACATTATTTCAGTATTTCGGACCAGCGCTTGCCCCATACACGCCCAAAAAATGAAATAAATGGAATGAGGGGGAAATAGTATTTTACCAGAGCCAGTGAAATCACATAACAATCAATATGGAATTTCTGGTCTATATATCTGATATACTTTTTTTGAAGATGTTTGGTATATGGCGTGGAGGACCCTCAATCCAGGAAATCCGAGGATGGATGATTGGAATCGTTTCAGTGGTTATTTTCCACTAGCATTATGACAATGGCTCATGCCAAGCCACTCTGGGTCCTCAACTTTATTTTTTTTTTCTATACAACGATATCTTTTCATTATTACGCTCATTTTTTCATGTCATTTCGCTTCCTGTGGAATCTATGCTCGTCAATTTTTTTTTCGTTCCCTCTTAATGGCATTACGCCATTTATGACATAGAAAATATATCGGAAATTCTACGCATGGTGGAGTGGACGCGTATGAGTCTTTAAAGGATGGGGTATTTACGAATCCGTAGGAATTTTTATGAGGCCACGCTTCAAGCAAGACAGTCCAGAAGACCCGAATATGGGACAGGGAGAGCCCTTATACATAAATACATATCTATATGTGTGTGCGAGTTGCCCTCTCTAACTCGTCATTTCCTCCTCCGACCTCGTGCGGCATCCGCATAAGTCGAATTTCTCAGGAAGAACTTTCCGTAGTAGCAGTGAGGGAAAAAAGAGGGGAAATAAAGGCGGATACGGAATGAAAACAAGTTTATTATCGTGAGCTCACTGGGAATTTTAAGAGTCTTGAGTACATATATAATGGGGAAGAAATTCTTTTTAGAAATTCTGAAGGATTTTAAAATAAATAAGGCTTGTTAAAATTATTGGCTGTATCTCAATAGGCTCCTTGCTATTTTTCAAAACATCGATAATTGGCTTTTATGATCAATCGAAAGATGATGAGGATATTGTGCATTGAAAGAACTCAAATTGATGTTTCCAGTTGAACATCGAATTAATAGTATCGAAGAGCTCACTACTCTGTACAAAAGGCTGCTTTCTATTGAGAATAAAAGACGTGGATGGAAAAATAACAAGATTTTACTGCAGGACTCGATAGATAGCTTTTTGAGTTAGTAACGAAAAACAATGCGAATTCTATGCAGAACTGGATGTTGAGATATCTGTTATTATCTTCACATTAACTCAAAATCATTTTCAACATCGTCACAGGAAAGTTTCCCATATAAAGAAACGATGAGATAAACAATATGAAATGAGCCAAACAAAATGATCTCTTGGAAGCGAAAGAGTAAATATTTCCACAATTCAGATGAATATGTCCACAATACAAACATAGACAGAATGTGTGCGCATTATTGCGTAACATTGCTCCGTAATATCAGTGAACTCTAGTGATTTGTATGTTTGTACATACACGTGGGTTCACTAAATCTTCATACAAACACAACCTACCATAGAAAATAATCCTGATTCTCTTTTGCGTGCGGAGACAAAATCATTTTCGCTTCGCAAAGCTCGGTATTAAGTGTCCACAGTTGGACGATTGGCTGATATCACTGGAATCATGTGTGCGGGTTGGTCAGAACAAACTCATGAGAAAAAAAAAGAAAAAAATAAGAGAAACGAAGGAGGGGTGACAAAGGACAGATAGAGGCGCAAACGAGTTGATGGGACCGAGTGAAATCTTTTCTACGTTCATAAATTCAATAATCTCGCACGCACAAATACGGGCCGATAAGCCGTCACTACGAACTCTGTTCACGTACAACGATAGCGTCGGGTAACACTCGTCTATTTCTCCTTGGCTCTGTTTTCTCCAGAGGGGAGAACGGGCTTGGCAGCACCTTGTGCAAAGATTACCTAAAGAATGTGTAACAGAAAAGTCCAACAATCTCTTGGAATGTCAGACAAGTTTGTTGGGCAAATAGTTTTATTTATTACTTTATGAAACGAAGTGACCAATGAATTGCTATTTTTCTTCGTGTTGTGAAATGAAATCCCAAATTTTCCCATTCATTTATTAAATGAACAAATGAAAAATACTTTTTTTTAATAAAACAATTTTCCATTCAAACCTTCGAACTCTGTCGAATGAAAACGTTTTCTTTACTTGTGCTCGTGAAATCAGTATTTATCGAGCTAGGAATATTTAACGCACTTTGCATTAGTGAAATTCCGTGAAATAACTGTTTTGGATTATCAAAATAGCGTAGGAGCAGATTATATTCAATTTTTTAAGGGATTCAGGTGATGTATATAAATTTCACGAGGATGTTTCAGATTCCATGTAAAGTATGATCCACAGTAACAATGTTCCTCCACTGCAGTGAGAAAAAAAATATTGAAATAACAAGAAAATTCTATCACCATTCATCTTATCGAGTGCTCGAATACCATGACTATCGTTGAGGTAGTAAAATTTTATCAGAAACAAAATTTTACCCGCTTCCACAATTGTTGAATTTAATCTCAACACTTACTACCTATAATCGTCAATGGAATGTGTTTTTCTCCTTCCCTACTTTAAACTCACACATTTGCAAGGCACAAGCTGCTATGTTTAGCCACCCCATCATGATTATTCTCTGTCGCATATTCAACAGTTCGGACGTTTCATCTTCATGATTTTCGTCCAACCAAGCAATTTAAATTAGAATTGTCCAACGATATTTCTATCCAATTTGTTAATTGAACAGCGTGATAACGCGTGTAGGTTTGATTACATATACATTAATTCGATTAGGAAGGCAATTCTCACTTTTCCTGGTTAACTGAGTTCACATGAAAATTCTTTGAATTATAGCATACGATAAATATCCAAGTGATATGCACCGTGCGAATAACTCCTACGTATATGCAGTATCAATTCGCCTACAAGCCTCTTACGAGTATTAATTTCATAATCACGTAGAGTAAATTTTCCCAGTCGGTTATATCTATTAAGTTAAAGCCATTACACGTCAATGATATTATGTAGTCATGAGGTTCTCTTTTTTATATTCTACTATGTTAAAAACTCGAAGAGAAATTCAATTCGTTCTCTCGATGCAAATTTAACTTCATTGAATTAAAATGTGGAAAATTGAGTGAAAAATGTGCGAAAGATTTTTTTATCCCTCGGGAAGATAGAGAATCAATTCTCATCTGAATAATTGGGATGGGATGGAGTTGAAACTGAAATTTAATATCTAGTACTAAAGGAACAAGTAATAAAAGTCATCCGAATAGCAGAAATCTATTGACCTATTTGAAAATTCTGTGGTACATATTACAAAATTGTTCATATATCCATTTTTTCATCAATCTCAATTCTTACCTGTATCAAAGATATAAAATTTTCTACAATCTTGCAATTTCAAGTATCGGGTTTCAGTGGATGAAGAAAATGATTACATTAGCGTTGCAATCACTTACGTCAATACATCACGTACAATTATTTGTTATGTCGAGCCTCAAAATTCTCGAAAGTAATAAAAGAATTTTCTAGCTAAATTGGAATATTTTCGCACTCATTTTTGAATTAATGTCGCTCACTAAATTTTGCAAGGTGCAATTTCCTGAAATCGTAACATATTGGGACACATTGCCACAACTTATTAAAATCAATCACACTCTTTATGGAAAATTGATACCTCAGTAGCAAATTATTGTAATGAGCAAAATAAATCTATTTCATCATATAAAAATTTAAATTATCGTTCTGACTGTCGGATAACACGATAGTGAGCGACAATAGAATAGAATATTTTCTCCAAGTTCAGGTTCTATTGATCCTTGAACCAAAGGGAACATTTTGAGGAGGGTGGAAGGACAAATGTTCCCAATGAGATTTTCTTGAAAATTTATTATGTTCCTTGATATCACCTACAACTGATATTCAATTTCAGAGTGTTCTTATAATACTAAATTGAATGTTATTAAATGCTCAACGTTGCTTGTTGCATACCTTCTCGTGGAAGTCAAACAAAATAACACCTGAATGAACAATTATCCCGAATTCAACCATTAAGCTTCCATTAAATAACTGATCAGAATATTCTCTGAATATTCAGAACTTAGAATTCAGTTATTCTAGGCGATCTCTGAAACGGCCGCGTCCGTGATAGTTTCGTGTATATTAGTAATTTCTGAGTTCCATGCATAAGCATAGCACTTGGTTCTCCAACCTCTCACCCGCACAACTTTATCCACCCATTTCCTTAATGAAGTGGTCCGTGATCAAATAGCTAGTTTATTTTGTTCTATTACCAAGCTCATCTCCGATAAATTCGATGCGGATCAAACGGAAACCAGCAAAGTCCTTCGAAGGAAAATATAATTTCAAAAATGGACGATGTTGATGAATCCAGAAGCATTCAATTCCCCAGTAGAAGAAAATGTCATCAGATACAAAAGTTGACATGTGGAAAATGTCACATCCAAAAAAATTGTAAGATGTCCATTGGGCGAAGACACGCGTGATAAACGAAAACTAGGGATGACACTCATGCTGGGATCATTGGCTATATGGACACCGTCTAACACGGCACATGAAGACTCCAACTGCTTCTCCAGAATAATATAAAACCCATATATGTAGTCGAACGAATAAAACGTTTCAATGCAACTATGTGCACTAGTTGTATGAACATATATATACATGTATATAT
>JABSMS010001221.1:0-17612 GCA_018902275.1 Aleiodes sp. PSUC_FEM 10030003
CTTCAAATTTTAATATTAGATGTATTATGCACTTCATTATTTATAGTCTAATTTTCAAGCAAGTCTTAATATTTGTCAATCGCGAGGCAACTACCTTAAATTCTAAATAATGAATTATCCTTTTTTCGTCGCTCGTATATAATGAATTGCATTGAAGTTTGACAATTAATAGACATTATAGTACCGAGGGGCTGGCGAGTAATCCTCAGTGTGTCCTCCTCGACATTGATTTACCGATGCTGATGCAGCAACTACTAAGCAGCAATAGGCCATCAGTAGGGGATCATGTTCAGGGTCAGCCCTGTCTCCATATCCATTCCCAAGGGTTGTCCTGAATCATTCCAAATGCCATTGCATATCTCCCAAGGCTCTCAAGAACCATCAATGCACCGTCAATGCGTGTAATAAATTACACTGGCTTTTATTCAATAATTTTTTTCTTTTACTTTTATTATACCTTCTCTCTTACTGCAAAGCGAGGGAGAAATTTTTTAGCGAAGATACTTGTTTATACTCTCTTCCTTCTTGCGATACAATCTTTGGAAAGACTATCGACGATCAAAGGGATCTTTTGTTCTCTATTGTAGAATGAGAAGTCTTTTGAAGAATAGAAAATTTTCGACGCATCGCTGATGTCATACTCTTCATCGTGAATTTTTTTTTATTCGAATAAAAAGGAAAAGAGTGTCTTTATCTTTTGAGGTGGAGAAGATAGAAATAATGTCAGACAAAAAAAATTCCGAAAAGAAACTTTTATGAAATTGTTGAATTTTCTACAATTTATGGAGTCTATCGAAAAGATTTCTAACAAATTTCAATTTTCCGAAATCAAGTGTATTAAATGTTTTCCCAGCTCAATATTTCTCATTGGAACAATAGAAATTTCGAACAACTCAAGATGCTACCCTCATGGAAACAATATATATGCTGAATACAAAAAAAAATATATTTCATCTTTTATGTAAGACATAAATTTGTTATTGAAAAAATACTTTCTTAATTTATTTGCAATATATATAGATACATTCAATTTAGAAAATGTATATCAGCATAATATATTTCGAATACATGACTTTTGGCCGATTATTGTGTATAAAAAAAATAAACTAAATATTCAGTAAATTAATGAAAATAAACTTTTCAGACAAATTGATATAATTTATTCAACAGTTTTCTTGAAATATCTCGGGAATTAATGGAGATACGACTTTTTTGCCCTAGGGCTGTTTTGTAGAAAATTTCAAGAGCTACAAAAAAGGTGTAGGGCAACAACGGCGTATCTCCATTATTTTCGAAGATATTCACAAAAAACTGACGACAGAAAAAAATCGATTTGTCTGTAAATTTCATAGTGGTGAAAATGAATGTCGAATATATCTACTATGGGGCCTAGATTTCTAATATTAAATTTTGACTTACTACATATTACGGAAGAATGGGTTGTAGCCCCCCCCCCTCCAAGATAAAGGCCTGTAGATTTTTTTTACAAACGAATGTTCTGCGTACAATTATCAACATTGAATATCGAGAGTGCCAAGCCCATTTTTTATAACATTGCAAAGTGGCTGAACCTTTTGTTTTTCAAAAAAGTCCACTCTTATGAACAAAACAATAATTCAAAAATTCGAAAACTGTTGCAGGTCCCGTTACCCCTTAACTTCAGTTTGTCAAACATTTCACTATTTTTCCATTGAATTTCAAATAATAATTTTCTAATAGTGTACTAAACTAGACTAAAAATTTGAAAAATCCTCAAACTTTCCGATCCCAGGAATTCTGAAAAGACTTTCTATCACCCCCTAAATATCAATATTTACCGTATAATAAAAGAATACCTGTCAAAGTAATGCAGAAGGCCAAAGTATACAGATACATGTCATCGGTATTGAATCGATAAATACCGACAGTGCCTTAGAAGGCTCCTTGATATACACGATATTCACGTTATACCTTTGCCGAGAGGGATGGTGCGGAAGGGGGGAGTGAGCGGGTGAAGCAGAGGGGAATCGTTGTGAGAATACGGATGGAGTGAGGTGTGTACATTGAGATCGTGCGAGAGAGAAAGAGATAGATAGAGTAAAGAGTGAAGCGATGGAAAAGCCGTGAGTGAGGTTGGTACTGGCGAAAAATTTTTGGTCCAAAAAGGGATAGAAAGAGATAGACACTCGCATACACACATAGAAATGTACACAGACAGAGACGATAGTTGCGAAACTGTGTGGGAAAGAGAGAGAGAGACAGAGAGAGGAGAGGGTGCACCGACCTCGCTGCCTGGTAACAGCCGAGTAGGCAAAGCGAGCGAGTAACGAGGAAACGACGGGGATCGTTATAAACCTTGGTTGGGACGAACATTGTGCTGGACCTAAAAAAAAGGCGGTCAAATATTATGTGACGTAAAAATAATGAAAAGAATATTTCTTCTTTTCTCAAATAAACGTAGACTGGATAGTGCTTTGTTGGAAGAAAATCGGGCGAGTGAGAGGGAGAGAGGGATCGTTAGTGGGGAGTTTTATTATCTTTTGATGAATTAATAATTAGAATGTCTTTCTAATTGAACGATGAATACATTCATGCACATTACGCAATCAGGATAAACGTTATTACAGCAGTTTGAATGCATTTAGATGAATGATTAATGTGTTACGCTGTTGTAAAAATGTTCGAAATGGTAAATGAAGTTTCAGAGTTCTATGTATCTTTTATTAGATAGTTGAACGGAAGTTTAACGGTTTTTCTGATCGAAAAAATTCATAAAATCTATTAAATTCAAATTGTTTATGGGGAGAAACAAGATTTGTTACATTGATTCTGAAGGATAATCATTAAATCAAGTTTTTTATTTCAATTCTCACTTCAATCGGAGTGGATTCCAACTTCACTTGTTGAAAATAAATTTTACATGAAGCAATGTCCAACAGTAAAACGTCTCGGTGAATTCACGTGTCGTAAATAAATGTTTTTTTTCTCTTCATCTCTCAATTGCTATTACATACAGTGGAGAGAAAAAAAGAAAATTGTATCAGAACAGCTTTTTGTTTTCAACAAGGAGAGTCGAATGACCAGGATAATGCGGCCGAGGTCTCTCCATGCCATTTACGTAACACACAAGATTTTTTACCCACGTTGAGTATCACCTTGAAAATTTCAATTGTGCGATAATCGAATTCATGGTAGTCGAAAAGAAAATATGAAAAATTGAGATTTTCAATATTTAAATCCGTTCCTTTATAATGTTTCATCTTGGCTTTGTTACATTTTGTTGAATTTAATTGTTGAACTTTCATTCGTAATTTGATTGCTCATCAATATTTCTTCACCGTCGTCATGGTAATCGCGCGTTTTTAATTTTTTTATTCGAAAATTCTTCATTCATATGAATTAAAATAAAAAATGGCTTTTTGGATGTTAGAGATGAAGAAATATCGTAAATGATTTGCAAGAAAATTTCAATGATAATTTTGACACTGCGGCGTCGCTATGGATTAGGTCTTTTCCCCCATGTATTCTCATAAATTACAAATTACTTTTTCTGATACAGAAATAATCATATATTGTGATTATCATATATTGTGAATATACTGTGAATCATATTTGTTCATTCATTGGCCCGCTCACCCTGTGTCTCTTTGATTTTAGTTAGCGGCATCTACGGTTAGGAGTTCTCAATCGCTTTTTTCCACAACTATTGCGAGAAATGCTCAGAAAATTCGATTTGAGCGAAGAAAAGGACATAATCCACTTTGTTTTTTCGGAAAAAAATACAAAAAATGGTACTCACGCTCATTTGTTTTACGAAGATGATATTTTATTGTAAAATTTAGCTAAAACATACGGATACAAGAATATTCCAGACTGTTAGACTGTGAGAAGACAAAACGTGATAAAACAAAGATGTATAAATATATGTAGGTTAAGCAAATATTCAATATTAGATGTCGAAGTTCAAACACTACCCATGTAAAGAATGAAGGGGGAAGGGGGGGGGAGAAATTACATTGCAGAGGGAACAATACATGTAAAGAGCTGGAACGTTCTACAAGGAGAGAATAAATAATAGTAATTTTTCTTCTTTCGAAATGTATTTGTGTTCAAAATAATTAAATGATTAAAACATCGTAATTCTCTACTTATGAAGTTCGAAGTTTGATTAATTCATTGAGTCAATAGAGACGCGAAGCCGTGCGAACGGAACTTCCGTGATTCGGAGAAGTTCAGTTCGCAATAGTTAGATGCATCCATAGAATCCGCTTCGTTGATGTACATTATAATAAAGGATTCTTCATGAATTTTCTGCATTGAAAAGAATTCCGATGATTAGCTCTCTGAACTTAGCTTTTTAAAATTTAACGGAAAAATATTTAAATATTTAATAAGTTTTAATTATCTTGAAATTTCACGAAGTTTATCTCTTGAAACTTCATTTGTACGGAAATATTCAAATAATGGTTAGAATTCCATCGTAAATTATTGGTGAAAATTCTATTAAATTATGATTATTTGTACATATTCGAAGTGAATTAGTCAGCGAACAAATGACATCAATACAATTTACAATTTTTTACAATTTTTTTATGACTTTTCAACATCCATTACATACATCCTTAAAACTCATATTCTTCTCTCGCACTGTTAGAAAATTATTATTCAAAATTCAACGGAAAAATACCGGCATATTCAACAAACTTCAGTTAACTCAAAATTTCACGAAATTTATTTCTTGGAAAGTTATTTGATGTAAAAATATTGAAATAAAATTTGAAATTTCAGCGCTAATGATTGGTCGAATTTCCAGGAAATTATCATTTTTAGTACACATTTTAATTCGATTATTCAGTAACTCAATGAAATTTCAGGCAATTCATGAAAATCCCAGGCACTGTCCGTTGAATTTCCGAATAATAGAAAATTGAAGTTCAGACATTATTCAATTTTTTATTCGTATTTGAGAAATTACGCAGCTCATTGAAATTTCAATGCTTATTAGATATCAAAAATCATATCGTTCTCGAATTTTCCATGAAAAATGAAATTTCAAGGATAATCCAGTCTTAACGGGAATGAAAATTGTGTTTTTGAAATTTGATATACATATTGATATCGAATTTTCAATTTTTTTCTAACAGTGCAGTGTATTACAATTTCCGAAAATTTTTCCTAAAAATCGGCTCTTCCAATTTGATCGCACTCCTGAATCATGCAATCTTCTTTTCCTTCAGATCATCAACAACTGTAATGAATCCAAGTCACAAAACAATTGAAGTTCTCATGATTTCTTGTTTATTTGATTTATTTCAACGTTGACAGACGACACAACGGGGCGCATAGAGGGATATTGACTGAGCGAGAAAAGTTAGTTTTTAGAGTAGAAAAACGATCAGTCAGGCGTATACTCTGTGTTCATCCTGACGTGCTTGAATCGCCTTGGTGTGGAACCGGCGCCTCGAAAGATCGTGTTTACTCGGTTACTAACGAGCGCACTTCTACGAAACGCCAATTACAGTTTACTCTCCTCCTTGAGTTAAAGTTTTCGCTTCACTGAGATCATCTCGTTAAGGTTCCTAAGCCTAAATTGAAGAATGTTATGTAAGAAGAAACTGAAAAATCGGAGAAATGTAAGCAAAACATTTCGTTCAATTATCGACAAGATTATCCAAAGAAAATTCTTTTAGAATTTATCCTTTTCATTTATACGCTGTGGCTACTTCACTGTTAGAAAAAAATTGAAAATTCAATATCAATATGCACATTAAATTTAAAAACCGCAATTTTAATTGTGGTTAAGACGAAATTATCTTGAAAATTCACTCATGGAAAATTCAGAAATTGTATGATTTTTAAGCTTCAATGAGCCTTGAAATCTTGAAAGCAATCTGAATTTTCAGACACGAATGAGAAATTGAATGATAAATGAACTTGAATTTTCATGAGTTACCTAGAATTTCATCGATTCACTGAATAATCCACTTCAAATGTATGCGAAGAATCATAATTTAATGGAAATTTAATCAATAATTTTTTATGAAATTCCAAATTTTATTTGAATATTTTCATAACAAATGAATTCTCAAAATAAATTTCGTGAAACTTCAAGCTTACTGAAGTTTGTTAAGTATTTTCAGATTTTTTCACTTGTGGGAAGGATTGCTAAAAAATATAGCTTGATTTGACCTTGACAATATGATTTCGTTAAATTGACTATTCATGTTATGTGTGAGAAGCAATTAGCAAAATTCCTTCAATGTAACAGGAAATACATCGCTTTTGAAAGAATAACAAAACTACTTGTTTCAATAGTTCTTTGTCACAAAAACACAGAATTATTCAATGCTAGTTTTTTTTCTCAGTGCATATATATTTTCTCAATCCGGATTAATATGGCAGACTATTCGAGACAGTAATGAATTCTGATCGAAGTGATTGCAAATTGCAGAAAATAATTCAGCAAGCGAGATTTTCATGAGGAAAAGTTAGAGCTAGCAAAAATTCTCAATTTCCCGAAGATTCCGAGTTATTTAATGAACCCCAAAACAAAGACAAATCGACTCATCTCGTTTAACCATTTTGCTAGAATTGATTCTATTATAGCACTCTCGGAGCGAATCAACTCCATCGTCCCTAAAAAAAGAGAGGTTTTTCCGGCGCTGAGATTTACCAGTCCATCATTAGGTAAACACAGTCGGATAAGCGTGACGAGGGTTCTGAAAATCCGACTAAACAAATTTCAGGATTGAAAGGACTTCCACGCTTGAATGAACGAAGACATTTAATGGTGGAGCATTAACACGAATTGTTACTTTCCTCATGCATATTAATTTTCATTGCCTTCTTTTGTGTGTCCCCACTGCCGTTTTCCACGTTTGCCAAATACAATCAACAAGATAATTCAATTCACATTTTGAATTGCTGAAAAAAATAAAATCCTCATACATATGATAATTGATGAATAATGGAGTACATGGAGATTGTTTTAACCATAAAATTAAACTATAATATGAGAAATGAAAGTTAATCTGATAGAAATTGGTTGAATATCTCGAGGGCAACACAGCAGCCAATGCGGTTCATGTTCATGTTCATGCGATGATAGGGGGAAAGAGAGAGAGAAGTATATATAGCAGTACGTAATGATGATCGCAATTGCGATAGGGCACGATTCAGCCTGATAGCCATCCCAGGGCATCCACACGCATACATGTATCCATTATCGAAGTGGAACCATATTCCAAGAGCGTTTTAAGCGAAACACAATTTTTATTTGAATTGATTATTGATATATCAATAAATTGAGGAATATGAGCACTCGAGGTAAAATGAAGTTGGAGTTTTGAAATTGCATTAGTTCCAATGGAAAGCTAGGGAAATTTCTTCTGAGAAATTACATAGGGTAAACAGTCCAGTGAATGAACGATTGAGATGATTTTGTAATTCATAAATTATTGAAAATTTCATGATCACTTGAATTGAACTTGTCTTTTTATAGTCATTAAACCGGTATACTTGGGATTCTGAACGAATTTTTCACAACGCATAATTTTAATTTTAAATTTTAGATTGATTGTATGTTTAAGGATTTTTTATATGTGTTGTAAATAGTCACAACGCAAAGAAAAATGAGGAGATATTTGTTAAGTGTCTTCAAAAATATCAAACTCAATTTTCATCTCTCAGAATGGCTTTTTGACGAGTTTTCCTTGATATAAAGTTGGATGCAGTTGCCAAGCCAAAGATACTCATGATGTAATTAAGGATTGCTATCGTTCTTTTGGGATATAAATCTGAAAGTTCGTATAGATAACTTACAGTGGTTTTGATCATTAGAGTATAAACTTTGCGCAGAGTTTCATTTAGTTTTGGTTGCTACAAATTCAAGTAAATTACATTGGATTAAAGAATCTGAATAGTTGAAGGCTAGACTAGAGATTCAAAATTGTTGCTCATAAATATCGCGAATTAGTTTCCTGCATCAAAGTGAATTGCTAAATTCCTCCCGCAAAATTAATAATGTATCCGATATTACTGGATCAATAGAATTCACTTCTCCGCACCTTCCGAGTATCAAAATTCCATCCCCAGAATATTATATAATGCATGAAGCCATCCACATAACCAATAGGCCCTTTGAATCCTCCCTTCTGCATCACCGCTTTCATCCACAACAAACGATAAAGGTAATGGTTCAGTATGGATGCTTTATTAAGACAATTTCCTACGCTCAGAACTCAATAGAATACTACTTCAACTAGTTTGACTGTTGAGAGATGCTCGAGTCAAGTAGGGAAATACGTTGGATAACTCCATGAATTTTAAAGGTGACCTTACCGGCTTGTAATCTTGCGCTTCCTCCTTTCAGGAGCTAATTTCACTGTCTTTGAATGAAGCACAACCTCTGGGTATCTCTACCATAGAGAGATGCCCCTAAGGGAATAACGTGTGAGCTTTAACAGGATGAGGTTAATGAATTGTTAATTAGTTTACTGTAATGTTCATGTTGAGCAGTAAACTCTAGTCATAAACTGTTGCATCAACACACAAACGTAGGAAAATTACATCGCGCCCTGAGAATATTCCTCAGTTCTACTCGGAAATTCATGGATTTTGTAACTCGTATAAAAGCTCTGGCACTCAATGACCTTGACCCAGGACGCGAATCGATGCTGAGGCTAACGGAGTCATTCTGAATCTTCCAATGAAATTCAAAGTCAGCTGTTATCGTTCGACCTTGAGCAAATAAAATGAAGCAATGAAAGCTTTCGACTTCTGCAAATGGATGAAAAAAACGAAGAAGAGTAATATGACTCCATTTATACATTCGGATATATTTCTTTATATAAACAGCCTGGTTTCTCGTATCCCTCCAGGTAGAATGTCACGTTTCAACTCGTGGCACGACTCTGTGTTGGATCATCTCATCTATTAGGCTTCGTGGCTGTACTGTGTAGACTTCGTGACCAGGAGAACTACGTGCCACCGCACGTTCTACGGTCTTTTCCACCTCCCGGCATCGATCCTTTAACGGCCTACTACATACGCATATATATATTTACGTGTGTATGTAAAGACAAGCCTTTTCCTTCCTATATTTCATCATCACGAGAGTTTCTTTTTTTGAGGAAAGAAGAAAATAAGTGAAGTAAGCACGAAATGAAAGAAAAAAAAAGTCGAGACAACTTTAGATATCCGAAACACGTCAATCGCCATCTATTTTTAAGATTCTGCCTTCGTTCGCTCTTGACCTTGAGCAAACGGTTAGGCGGATGAATCCGGTGGAGATGAAGTAGTTAAATCCGAATTGAGAATAATGAAGTTGAGATTTTTTTTTTAGTGAGAATTAATCTTTGGGTCATCAGGTTCTTCATTGTTGTTTAATTGAGGATTACTGCTTTTTTTACGGAACAAATAAAAAGTTTTGTGTGACCTTACTCAACTCTTTGACCTCCATTACTTGACACTTGCGGTGATATCAAGTGGCACTTGATATCCTATCAGATGAATTACGCAATTTATCCTATTCATCTCAATTCCTTTTATTCTGATAATCAAGCAATTGAGGTTGAAGAAGCAGAAGAAATGAAAATAGTAGGAGAGTTGATTATCGTCTGCAGTCTAATACTACACATCAAAATCAAATTAGCTTCTTTGAGAATTTTTTTTTTATTCTTATTGATTTATTTATAATTAATTTAATGCACGCAAAATACCATCATCTGGTTTATTACATTGAAATTCTCAATTTCTTCCTTTTTCCTTTTCCATAAAATGAATGGCGTCTAAATTACACCGAAGGTAGAATCAGAAAATACAGAACTAGAACTATATAAATTTTCTAACTGTAAGTGCAATTGCAATTGAGATTGATCGTAAGATTTCAGCGTTTATAAACATTAAAAAAATACTTTGAGATTGTACTATTCGATTTTTATTCATCAGTTAACATCAGGTTCACGAGAAGAGTGGGAAAGGGGGGCGATGCCTGAAACTATTGGATTTGTAATGATTGCCAACAGCGGGGATGGGTTCCGGTTCGGTACAGAAGCAAAGAGGCGCGCCATTAGAAATTACAATTCTCATCTATACAGGTTGCTTTGGTGCTTTAGTTTTAGAAAACAAATAAATAAGGCGCGGAGCCAAAACTCACGATGCGAGATATATATCTCGCACGCGTCAATGATTTTACCGGATACGGGCAATTACACATAAGTAGTTTGGAAACATCTTAGTTGCATTTTAAAGATCTTCACAGTTTGAGATAATTGACAATTTATTTATACTGGGGTATGCACGCGTGCGCTGTTAATTTTAGGATTAAAGCATTTATCTATGTTGGATGGGATTTGGAATTATTTGACGTTATCATTGGAAAGTGAGGAGCAAAATGATAGAAAAAGATAATTCGAAGGATGCAGATTGGGCTGTGAATATTTTCGAAAGGTCTGAGTTTTAGGGATAAATTCTTGTTGAGGTGTTAGGCAGGAGTTCGCTCGATAAGAGAAAGGAAAAGTGCAAATTTCAGGGTCAATTTTTGATATTTTATCAATAATTCCATATGAATTGGTTCAATTCATGTAAAAAAATATTCTGAAAATTCTTTAATTTGTTTCAGATACCATCCGGACCAAAAAAATTGAAGACTCGTGGGTGTAAGAAATCAGCAATTCATCATGATAAAGATGTAATAAACCCGATAATTCGGCATGAGTGGGGGTGGAGTCTGAGTAGTGGCATAATTTGATAAAAATTCTTTTTCTCCGCATCTCTTCTGAACCAAAAAAAAACATAACTATAATTTCCCACCACAAAACAATTCTTTTATTATTATTTTGATCCATTAAACATCAGTAAATACCGAGTGATTTAGATTCGAGTGTCTCTGCCAGAGTGAAGAAAGCAATTATCTGTCTGAAAAACGTTTAAAAACGTTTTTTTTACCGCTACTTTCCTACTTTTGTAACTGAAAGGATAAACACAGCTTGCCCCACCTCCTCACCCCAATTCGAACTGCAGAATAGCATAAGAAAGATAAAACAAAAACAAAAAAAAAAGCTCGTAGCTGATAATCAACGGGGTTGTGCCTAGTACGTTGAAACAGGCTTTACGAGGCAATTTTTTTTCTCCAAATGTGCAAAAAACACTGACTCCTGCATTGTAGACCTCAGCATCGTCTTGAGTCACACAAAGTCATAAATACAACGGAACGATCAACAAATTCTGAATTTTTTTTTGTTTTCTGGGACAAAAACATTTGCACCGAAGGCTGACACGAAGAGTTACGGTTGAGAAAAAAAATATAAAGAAACAGAAAAGAGAAAGGATAGATGTCAGTATTTGTACAGTAATATTGTAAGATTGCAGAGATTAATTAAGAAACGATAATTATCAAGGAGATGAAGCTTTGTTAATTGGTGATATTGAGAGGCAATTGGTGCAAATTCATTGAAATTTCTACGTGAGACATTGATTATCTAAGAATATATAAATATATCATATATCTATTAAAAAAACATATATATTGAGAGGAGAATAAAATAATACGTGAATAGGAGAACTTCCGCGCTGTGCACGGAGAAAAAGTGAATAAAGAAAATAAAGAAGTTTTTGGATTTTAATCCCAAGAGAAGTGGAAGAAAGCATAAGGTTTTTGTATAAGCTCGCGAAATATCAAGGGAATAGTGTTTCATGAATATTTCTATGTAAATATATGTAAAGACGGGGGATACTTTGAGAGTCTTGTTAATTCGGAAGATTAAAGTGATTTTAAGATATATGAGAGGAATTAAGATATTCGTTATTACGATTAAAAATTCAGCAATTGTTGTACCACAAAGAGAAAATATCCAGCTCCATCATCGCAGTGAGAAACTGTTGAAATTCAAGATTAAATAAAATTGAGATAGTATGTACAAGGATCAGAACAGTTCGTCTGGAAGTGGTGCCTCGACAAAGGGCGATGAGGTAGAGATTGTTAGTAGATTCTTAGCTCCCTTGTGTGCACGGGATGAGACTGCGAGAAACATTGCTCTTGCTGCAGCCCGTACAACTGTCGAGGGATGGATCGGTGGTATGTCAGGTCCAAATCAGTTGGAGGACGCAAGGGAGATGGAAAATGGAAGTGAAGAACAGACGGCAAAGTTCAAAGGCCAGGATGGCAGGTGAGTTTTGTAGAAAAACGAATTCAACTTTTCTCATTCTTAAGCTTTTTTTGCACCAACTGTTTTCCACATTTTCGTCTCACCGATTTTCTCATGGAAGTTTAAATCATTTCTGGAACTTCAACATTTTCGTTTGGTCTTTTATTCCTGGAGGTTCCTTACCTTTCATTATTTAATTATGGATTTTTCTGGGTTTTGTAGGTATGACATGAACATCGAGAGATCGCCGACGAAGAGCGTTCCGAAAACTGGGGACCATTATTATTTCCACAGTCGTAGTTATGGAAATCATATGGAAAATTATCCACATAATTTCCGTGATACTTTCAGAACCGAGGGATTCTTTCCACAGAGTATGACAGATCCGAATACCTTCGCACGTGACAGTAGTCTCGATAGTACAGAAAGATATCCGTCTGGTTCTTACGATTGTTTGGACGGTCGTATTGGTAATGAGGCATCGAATTTCATTGGATCGAAGGACAGATGGAATTATCATCGTGTAGAGACAATTGCTGATAAACTAGCAAACTCAAATTCTTCAGATGAAGGCAAGGGCCTCAGAATTGCAGAACGCGGTGATAGACTGAATCGTGAAGCCGAACCAAAATTCAGTTCTAGCAGTGAAAGCGAGCGTAAAATATTTGATTTATCATCATCTGAAAAATTGAATGAATCCTTTCAAGAAGAATCGAAACAGCGACTTGGTAAAATAAAAAGTGGCAGGCAAAAACAACTTGAGGATGATGAGCCCGATTCGGATACTAGAATCTACGGTAAAAGTCCAAAGTTCGACAATAATATGTCAGGCTTCGGTCACTTTGAAACTAATTATGGCAACTATTTGACGAGAAGCGAGGCTATGAGCGGAATTGAGCGTGATGTAGGTAGTAGTTTCTTTGAATTTGGCGATGATACATTGTTGGATGATGACACAATGAAGAGATCACGTAATCGTGATGGAGTAGTATTTAATACACTTGATGGCTTTGAAAATGAGTTTATGTTACCAGTTAAACAGGATTACGATGTACTTGAGAATATGAATTTGGTGAATAATCAATGCTACAGTGGTACACCACAGGATAGCTATTTACGTAATACAGATGATCGAAAATTTAGTGCTGGACAAATTAAAAGACCATTATCGCAGGATGAGGATGTATCAAGCAAAAGCGGTCGTGTTTTGGAGGATCCAGAAGTAACACCTGGTGATGTTGGAAGAATGTTGAATCTTGGTAATGCTCTTGATGGTCCACGTCCATTGGCCCAATCAAATAAATACTTGAGCCTCGTTATGCTACATCTTCCAGTAATACTACGTTTGAGTGTCAATTGCCCCTTCCAAAATGTCAGAATAAAATGCGCTGAGATACTACAGATGGTCAAGGTGAGTTTATTGAATGATGTTTCTATTAAAACGATGATTTCATCCTCTTTCATTGTAGAGAATAATTGCAGTGAGTGTTTGTGGGTGTGTGTCAGTGTGTTGATGGCTTTCTGTTAGCTGACGGAAGAGCCAGGAAATACACGGCAATTACTGGTTATGATGAGGGTTTCGATACTTCGGAACGCCTGAAATTTTCGTATACCAAGCGGTCACGATTAGAGCGTGCGCGCGCATTCCCTAGGCAATATTATTAATTCATAAAGTGTCGAATCATTCGGTTAGATATACGGTTTGTCCCCTCAATGTTTCATCGTGGAACAATTTCTTTGGAATGGAAATTAATCAATAGAGAATCGGCGCGTAACTTATTATCGACCGATGACATAAGCACGGCGTATTCACCCGCGTAAAAAGCCGTGCATGATCAACATATTGTTAGAGTTTATGAAATAAATTCATAGTCTAATTTGAGGATTATGAGGGTTTAATTCTTTTATCGTGACGGTTGATTTTGATCTTCTGAGATTCCGATGGAAAGTGAAGTCTTGTTGATTGAGGAGAGACTATCATTTTCATGAGAGTTTCATGAATCTTTTCTTTTACCTTCTTCGATGGAGAACGGGGTGATATAATATATTGATGATATATTCGATTTGATTTATTCAAATATATCGTCGCCGTAGAGTCAAAAGGGAGGAAGCGCCATTTTTTAAAAATTAAAAAAAATGAATCTACATTCATTTTTTCATAAAAATACTGACTTACGCCCTTTTATTATTCAGCAAGAAAAATCGGCACTTACGCCTTTTCGATTCTAGGACGACGATATTTTTTCATATATTTTATACTCTACATGTCATTTTCATGCAGACATCAAATTATTTTTTATGAAGATTGCACAATTCTCGAGGTCATCAATGAAAATTCCGCATTTCCCGGAAAATTTTCATTGACTAAGTGTCATTGTTGATAGCCACTTCCATGTATCTTCAAAAATAGAACATAGTTACACTATTAGTATTTATTTTCATGGAAACACATTGGCTCGGTTAACGCATGCGAAAAAAAAATAGAAATAGAGGAAGAGTTGAGTTATTTTCATGAGGCTGTTTTGCTTGGCACTGTCTATGCTACTCTCTTTCTTTTTAACCCCCGAAACCGTCAAAATAACTCACCAACCAAACTCGGTTTAATCTTGGCAAACTTAAATCCACTCACACACATGTCTGCATCTATCAACAGTTGTGAATGAATGGAATTTTCGTGTCTCCAGTTTGTAGTCTAAAAACGTGTTGAAGTAAAATTTGGAGTGAAACGCCGGATTTTCCGCCTTTAAAAAAAGTTATCCGTGTTTATTTGTTTATTAACGAGTATTTGATTATACTTACGGGCTGCATAAAGACACGAAACGATAACTTGAAATAAGACAGAAGAAGAGGTAAAGGAAATAACACATATACACAAGTTAATACAAAGTGATAGAATCGCGAATCGTGACTTCTCTCTTTCATTTCGTGATATGAATTATTTATGCTGTCAGCACGTATTGCCAAGAGTTCTAGTAAGTGTAACCTAGTTAAAAAGCCTTATGGCGAAGAAGTGTAACGGACGACTGTTAAAGGGAAAAAGAAAAGCAAACAGGACTGATTGAGGTTGAATTTATAAAGATACAAGATGATGATTTAAAAAAAATCAAAACATATCAATTTTACTTAATGTTTAACATCCTTTTAGATCTTGTTATTTTCTATTATACTTATCATTACAATTTCATCTTGTTTCTTAATCGATTTAACAAGATCAAATTTTTAATGCTACTATTTCGTAGTGCTGACAGCATTACTATACGTTTGAATTATTAGAAATTAAATTGCAGATTTATCTACTCGATTCACATAGATTTTTTCCAACCAAATAAAGTGAATTTTCCTGATTCAGGTCGTTGAGTAGAAATTTATGTCGATAACTTGATTACACGTATATTGAGAAGTCTTAGGTATCAAAATGAGGATTTTTCAACCACTGCACTCGGAATAGTTGGCAAAAATTGAATCGCCCAACGTGGGGCTCGAACCCACGACCCTGAGATTAAGAGTCTCATGCTCTACCGACTGAGCTAGCCGGGCCTGTAGCTCATTTTTCACTATGTTCTATTTAGACAGAGCGTAGAATTATATGCAAAACCACTCTGAATATTAATAAGATTCGATGAATATGATATAAACTATTTCATTCTCTTCTCAAATTAATTTTAAATTTTAGAAGAATATTTTTACTTAGAAATTATTGATGAAAAAAATCTTGAATTTTAATTGATTCAACTCAGATCTCATATAATTTCTAATAGTGAAATCAAATTTTCATACAAATTTCAATTCAATCAAGAAAATTTGAATCGATTATTTGATGAAAAAAATCAGATCTGAGTTGTAGCAATTTCAATTTAAAAAAATTTTTCGTCTATAATTTCTGAATGAAAATATTCTTGACAAAATTCGTTTTTCTCTCAGTGTCATAATTTTTCATGTTTCGTGGCTCCAAATGGTCGTTATATATTGTCGCCCTAGAATCAAAAGGGCATAACAATTTTTGTAGATTTTCAAAAAATGGCACTTACGACCTTTTAACTTTAGGGCGACGATATGATTCGAAACATTGATACGAACTCACTATTTCTCAAATTTTTTCTATCATTTTTATCTAGTGACCAAAAAAACCTTAGTTAATCATTATAAAATTTCCATTGGTCAGATGTTCAAGAAATTATACGTAAAAACTTGTAGAAATTCCTCGGAAAGCCAGGTAAACCTTCCTAACGCTGTCCTAAAGCGGTATAATTGGTTCTGTAGCCGTTTGGGAGAGATTTCACGTCGATTGATCGAGTTAGTCTAACTAGAATTCTCAAATAGATGAGTTTCCGATTTCGTGGTTCTCGATTCCTCTAGGGACGCTATTCCGATAATTCATTCATCCTTTTCTTAATTACAGGACAGAGGACTTCCAATACCGGAATCTGCATTCGATGGGCCCAGTGCTTTCGTCCCGACATCAGAGGTGAGTCTCATAAAACAATTATAACGTAATCCATATCAGTCGAATTCTACTCCACAAACCATCTCAATTACCGCGCTATCCAACACAACAATATTCAAATCATTTCGCGGTTTCTGAAAGCACCTGTCGTGCATTTGGACCGCATTATCATTATTAATAATACTCTACGTTTATTCATATTCATTTTGTTGGTGTGCAGATGCGTTAAAAATTCGGATATTCCGAATAACCTGAGAAAGAAAGTGACAGAACTTTGTATGCAACGAGTCTCTCCCCCTTATTCTCACTCAAGTTGCTTTTCTTATTTGCAACTGAAGACTAACGGTCAAAAGCGTATCGCCGGTTTCAAATTTGGCCTCAACAAAATGCATCCAAGAATAATTTGAGCAAGCTCTAATTATACGTTGCTCGAAAAATTTTATGTTTTGAAAAACAAAATGATTGTCAGTGAACTGCAAGTAATTGTGGCCAATGTTAAACTCGCATAAAATTTGAAACTAAAAAATGAGCAAAAAGTGTAGCTGCAATGATGGGTAATTTTGAATTCTGTTTTTCTCCTCTCACATATGTCCCCATCATAATCTTCAATTTACTTTAATCATTGACAATTAGAGTTGATTATTACGATTTAAAGTTTGTTTGAACGTTCACTCTTTTATTCGGTAGAAATTCCATTTGCCGACTTACCGACACCTCTCTGCGTTACCGACTCATCCCGTTTTCGTGAGCGCGGTAGCTGGCTCCACGTTGTTGTTTGTGATGGAAGCTACATTCTGCATTGCCCCTAGATTTACTGAGGGCACGTAATGCAGACACCTGGCTTGCCGCGCGTTAAGTTCGTAGTTATTACAACCAAAATATTTTCACAATCTCCTCGCGTTTTGCGTTATTGACGAGCAGGCAATCGTCCTCCTCCGGATCGATGATCAAATAATGTTGATACGTATCAACAACTCGACATTCACCATCATAAATATGCATTGCAGTAGAATATTCTATTGCCAAAATTTGCATAACTTCCG
>JABSMS010001232.1:0-17609 GCA_018902275.1 Aleiodes sp. PSUC_FEM 10030003
GAAGATTGGAAAAAATTGCTTTGTTTTTTTTTATATGTTTTCTCCTGGAGGTAATAGTATAGGGTGATATCGATCAATATTGGTATAACTATAGGCATCCATCAGATAATATCCAAATTACCATGTTATTAGTTCTTGGCATCGCATAAAAAGTAGACTATTCGTGACCCCTCAACTGAAGTTTTTTCTCCGAAATAGGTGAAAATTGCGTGAAAGAGAAATTCGATGAATCGATTTTTATTTGCTCAATGAGTTGCAAAATTTTTCACACACTCACTGTTAGGGAAAAATTGAAATTTCATGGACAATTTGATGGTGATTTTCATGTGCGTACCATTGAATTCAATTTGGTGGGAGAATAGTTATGAAAATTGGAGTTTTAGTTCAAATTCAATGCAATCCATGAGTCTCGAGGATTTTCCCTTGTGATTGTAAGGGGGGGGGATGAAAAATTTATTGTTTTCCTGCAAGGCGCGCGCTTCTAAGAATTTCGCGCCTCGTCGAATTACACTGTAAATGCAACGGAATGCTTAGACGTCGTTCGGTGCCAGAAACGACTGAAATAGATATAATTCATCTTTTTGGCGTCATTCTGCCGTTAAAATCTGAAGTCGGGAATATGATCAATCCCTACATATGTTCGGCTTAGTGCCAGAAGAATCTTTCTACCAATTCCGAGTTGTAGCGATAAGTTGTTAAATATTGAGACTAAATTGTTAATCACCCATTTTTCATTTTTTCAGATTTTTTCTACTATTTTTTCTTAATTACGAAATAATCGAGGTGCGCTGGTAAGTAAAATTTCCTCAAATTTTCATTCCGTGCAATATGAAATTGCAACTGAGAGTATGTTCGAGGTTATTAAGAAAATTGAACTTTGAAATTGATAATGGTTGATCAATGAAACAATTCGTTGCATGAAAAACAATAAACCGTTGATAAACTTGAATTTTCGTTTATTTATTGATATGGTTGCAAATGCGCCCAAATTATTTACAGTGAAGAATAACTGAAAAACCCTGATTGACTCAACCAAACCGTTTGTCCCAAAGGTCCTTGAAACTGTCCCTATGGAAACCATTGAAAATTCATCAACGAACATTGTAAATATAAATTATTCGAATTGTATATTGAATAAATACGGATTTCTAAAATACTCACTTGCGACACTCGCAGATACCACCGTTGCAACTTCCACCAGCTTTACCCATGCTGAGACAATTTGCTGCACAAGCGGTATCGGCAACCATACCGGTAGCAGATAAAAGATCACAGGTCACGCGACGGTAGCGAAGATGTTCAGCTTCTTCCGCTTGGTTATTGTATACTTCAAGGGGTTCGTACTCTGAAAAAATATCAGAAAATATCACAATAGAATTGTCAATCTGTAAAGCTACGAATTTCGTTAGAGAAAGATCGTTCTTTGCGAGAATTCAGTTTTCTAGGTTGTGTGCATTCATTTTTATATTTTTCGCGCCATTACTTTATAATTATCATATCGATCAGGAACGCGTTCATTAATGAATTTCAATCGATAAAATGAAGAGAAAAGGCAGCATCCTTGAGTATTTTGACTCTCCTCCACTTCAGTCTTTATGAAACTCATCTTATCGCAGAAAAATGGAAATTTAAATGATTTTGAAAAAACTGTTAATTGCATAAATTCTGAATAATTTTTTAAAGAACTAGGAATCGATCCCGCCTAAGTATCGAAGCTCACATTTTTCCACTTTTCGAGCAGCTACTTTAATCATTTGACTTACGGGATATTTCACTCCTTCAAATTTTCAGATATTCTTTACTTTTCCTTTGCGGAATATTTGAAAAATTACCTTCAGCCGGAGCTGCCATCACAACAACTGCCGTTGCTACCAAAAATGCGAGGATGAGGAAACGGGCCATGTTGAATATCGATGTTTCTTGTTTCGTTGAAGCGAACCGTCTGCATGACGAACTATTCATTTTCACGCTTTATATAGGATTGATTACTACATCTTTGATGCACTAAATGACCATTCACAGCATCCCAATGATTTGTCGGTTCTTCCCCGTCGACTTAATTCTATTTTAACATCGGGGAATTACTTGACTGCAACTAAGTCGATTTAGGTGGGAATTTCCAGGCTATTATGTATTGAAATAAAGAACGACTCGTGATATCTGAACTCTGACACATGCTGATTGAGTCATTTTCAATATATTCGCACAATCACTTAACACTTTTGCTTCCTTTCCCTTCCTCTTCCCGCGTTTCTTGCTGTGAATGTAGGAGAGATACTCCTTTAATCAGTTCAAATTATTAGTATAACAATAACCAAAAAGGGAGATTAAAATTATTTTCGTGAAATTGTACAGTAAAAATTACAAATGTTTATATTAGGAACAGTTCTGCGCTACAATTTCTTATTACCTTTCAGTACCCCTATCATAAATTTTTAATAACAGAAAATATTCATGTTCTTGGCATTTTCGGAGACATTGTTCTCAGACGGTTTCGCGGTTTTTCTTTTTTCTAAGGAATTACTTCCTGCGCACGCCGCAATCACAGCAATTTCTGTCGCTACACTGAGAGAAAAACGAATTTTTGTCGAGAACATTTTTTCTTATAAATTTTTGATGAAAAAATTTGTGGAATTAAAATTGCTTCATCTCAGATTTAATATTTTTTATCTAATAATGAATAAAAATTTTCCTGTTTGAATTGAAATTCGCATAAAAATTTGATTTCACTATGAAAGCAATACATAAGATCGGAGTTGAGTCAATTTCAATTCAAGAAATTTTTTCGTCAATAATTTCTAAATAAAAATATTCTTAACAAAAATTTGGTTTTCTCTCAGTGTACCAGAAATGTGAGGACGATGAGACGTGCCATGTTGAAGAATTGTCGATGCTTCCTGTTTCGTGTAGACTAATTCACTGTACAATGAACCATTTATGCCTAGACTCTATATGATTTCGCACGAGAGTGAAAAGGGCGTAAATAATACACATTACCTATCTTTTTGCGCCTCCCTCATGTAAGGTTGCGATGTGATCAATATTTATTCAACTTTGACGTACGTTGTGTGACTATTTACCACTGTCACCTGGGTTACTACGTTTTCTCAGGTTTTCCTTACTGTTTGCTTTTGTGTTGACCGGGAAAATACTCAGGAGAAATTAAATACATTGAGGTAGGCATGTCCATACTATTAGCATTGACATGATAAGAAGTCCTTGCTATCTGAACGACGCGATAAAAACAAACTGCTTTTTTGAGGAAAAAACTGGAGGAAAATTCGAAGAGAAAGAAATTTTCCTTGAATATCAACGAATCATTAACGAAATTTAACAATAATTGTTAGGGAGTTAAAGTGAAAATCCGATCTCGAGTAAGAATAGTACATCTTTTCAGAGTTCATTACGATTCCTTTTATCAGGAAACCTCTTAATATTAATAAACGCAATATCACATACTCAATAATACAAAGCAGGCGGCATTGTTCGACTTATTAACTGAGCAACGCGAAGCAACATAATTTTCTTCATGAAAGCCATAAGGCTATTTGGCGAGAAAGGAGTTTTAATTTATGTGGAACAATGAAATGCAATTTCATATCACTTCTAGTCATCTCGAGTGCAATAGAAGTGATATGAAGTGTTGAAATTAGTGGAAAAGTGCTCGTAAATTCTCCGATTTATCGATTCTTCATAAAACTAAGGAAGAAACTTTTCGAAATGTTTCAGAAGACTAACTGTTGGATATTGATACGGATAAAATGTACGTAGTTTAAAAAATTTTCACTCTCGTCGGAAAATCGTCTCCAATCGAATATTTCACAAAAATTTTGGTTTCGAACAGAATTTCTTTGTCAATGTAATTTTTCTTTGTGAATTAAGTTTTCTTATCCATCTTTTGCGTTTCAGACTAAATGATCATTATCGTCTGAACTCGAATTTTTTGAAAAATTTGTACATTTCTGACAGAATTTCTGTGACAATGAAATCTTATTTTTGGAAGAGTATACGAAAAGTAATGAACAAGCTTTCTCGGTGAAAAACTATAGAGAAACTGCTCCTGATTGAAAATTGGAATGAATAAGAAGAAGCTATTGTATAAGAACTCTTTAATAGCAACAATTTAGAGTTACGTTTTAAAAACTAATAATCAATTTAATTTGCTGACGATCATTTTTAGATTCAATTAACGATTTCCTAACTGCATCGTTTTCTCTTTCAATATTCTCCTGGAGATTATCATAGGGAATTAAGCGTGGAATTGATTGAATAAAAAAATTACATAATGGATATATTCGAATTTTTTATTTGTTTGCACATTGTCAAGAGGGCACAAATACAACTATGCCATGATGGAATTCTTCTGTATCTCATTAGATAAATCAACTGAATTTGATTTAGCTGAAAAGAATCATGAAAGCTCATAAATATAAATTATTACAACAATCTCTATTTTCAATTATTTCCGATGCTTCAAAGACTTACTCGCGACAGTTGCAGACACCAGACTCGCAATGTCCGCCGGCTTTGCCTGAAAAGATACACTTCAAGGCACAAGCGCTATCACCAACTGTGCCACCGTAGGATAGAAGATCACAGGTCACACGGCGAGTGAGATGATGATGTGGTTCAAGCGGTTCGTACCCTAAGAAAGTGTCAAAAGTTCACTGTAAAATGAGCGATTTCCTTCACTGCCAGTTCGGGAGATTCAAACAGGAGTGACAGAGTCTTCATTAACGAGGTTCGAGGGAATCTTCCAATTCAAAGGAATGATTACATTTTTTTGAAGCAATGATGCATTTGAAGACCTTTTCCTCGTTCTTTCTCGTAAAATATCTGATACATTACCTTCAGCTGGAGCCGCGCGTACAGCGACTGCTGTTGCTACCAAAAATACGAGGAAAATGACGTGTGCCATGTTGATGTCTTGTTGACGTTTCGTGTTGCGTTGGAACTAATTGACTGTCTAATGAACCATTCAGTTGCAGGCTTTATATAGCAAGACAATGTTCGATTTCCATATGCTTGACGCATACTGTGATTTATCCGTTTTCCCTGTGATTTGTTTATGTTCCAACATCAAAAAAGCACTTGATAGCAATTAAGTACATCCAGGTAGAGGGTTTCCTCAATATTGTCAGTATCGCTGTGGCGAGGAACACTTGCTATCTTAAGAACACGATTAGTGATGTGTAAGAATTTTCTGACATGTCAGTGACGCGTCAGTGACCGTCATATGTCGAAGTTGAATTTTGGCCGTATTCGTCATATGCGTTAATTATGACTGCATTATCATCTGACGGTCAGATTAGATCTGAGTGGGTTATAGGGTTTTCAATAAATAAATTTTCCCTATCTCCCAACGTTCACCCCCTCCCACACTGGTCGCTCTAGGAAAATAAACAACCATAACCATCACTTAAATATAAGTAAAAGCCCGAGGGCTGAAGCTATGTAATTAGACAATTATGTCGAATTCTGTAAATATATAAATATTGTTACATTGTACTAGTCATTCATGTTAATAAAAATATCTTAAAAAAAGATCTGAGTGGACAATGCGTCATCTGTATCACATCAATTCATGGTGGAAATTCTACCGCCGCTCCCATTGTACTTTGATCAAGATTTATGCGGATTGGGAATTTATTAATAATGATAATAAATTTTTTCTTAGTTTTCCTTAATTGATGGGAGGGAATTTCATTTATAATTCCAATCATGAGAAAATTGTGACGAAACTGAACATTGACAGTCATTTCACATTAAATTAGATGATATGTAACGTAACCGAATAGAAAATAATTCCTGTTGAAAAAGTCGGATTAAATATGACGGAATTGTGAGAAGAGAAAATTATAACTGTCATTTCACATCTAATTAGATGATATGTAGCATATTCGAAAAATATGACAATAATTATGACCTGAAAAATTCTTGACCTCATGTGACTGTCTTTTTCCCCCAAATTTTCTGAACTTCCAAAATATTGATGCTGACGTTACCCTATTATTAGGAAGAGGATATCTTTTCTAGTCATTCTGAGCGCACTGTCTTCTCACTATGAACCATGGATTAAATGAAAACAACAAATTACGGATATATTTAAATTTTGTATTAATTTGCATAAGTGTACCCGAATAATGAAATCACAATGAGATGGAATTATTCTGCATTGTATCAGATGAATCAACTGAATTGCACACATCTACGAGTCTTAGATGGTTCAGCTGGAGGAATCATCTGAAATTCATAAATATCGATGATATCACAATAATCTCTATTTCCAGCTCGTTTTGGTATATCGAAGAGTTACCTAAAACAATGGCAGTCACCAAATTCGCAGTGTCCACCTGCGTTGCCCCTATGGATACATACTGCTGCACAAGCGGCAGCACCAACTTTGCCTTCGTAGGTCATGTGTTCACAGGTAACAGGAGGAGTACTGTGATGGTTTGTCTCGACAGGTTTGTTCTCTGAGAAAGTGCCAAAATTTCATCGTAAAAATGATAAATTTTAAATTGTTCTTCTGTGCTCTGTTCAGTAGAATTTCCCACGGAAAAGTTTTATAGAAGTTATATATCTCAAAATATATCAAGAATCTACAGGTATCATAATTAGGTCATACAAGTTTTATAGCCCACAAATTTTATGCATAAAGTTTATACTTCAGATATATTTCCGTTGTAATTCCACTATATAACTTTTTGGCGGAATTGGTACAATTTTGATATATCAATTTGATATTGATATAATATTCTGAATATATAAGGGCGTAAGGTCTGACGGAACTGTTCGTCATGGGGTAAAATGATGGCTAATGGGATATATTTCTAATATTGAAATTTGATCTCCAATGTATAAAAAAAAGGTGAAGAAAGGTGATTCCGTTCACGGAAAGCTTCAGATGGATCGGAAAGTCGCTTCAACATATGGCAATCATTCTCGTCAACCAATAAGACGACTAAACTCACATCCTGACGTGTTGTGGATGACGTTTCATTTTTCTGTGAGTGGAAAAGTATTCTTTGGTATGTCACTGCTACTAAATTTTGAATTGACCATCCCTGGACTCACTGATAAATTCAAGTTTGATACTTTTTCGTTTTCTGCTCATGACTGGCTCGTTTGGCCTTTTTTGCATTCACAGAAGTATTTATTTTTGTTCGTCCGTTCTAATTATACGAATAAAAAAGGAATGAGAGAAGAATAAACAACTACGACAGACCACTGAATTTCCACTGCACAAAAAGCGTCTCCGCATTTTCTTGAATGAATAAACATTCGGTTCGTTAACGGAAAGAATTCATGCACGGAACCGCCATTCATTGACGGAACTTCTCCATCACTTCATCACTTTACCTGAACAGAGTCACTTTCGTTCACGAAAAATTTTTCACATCAATAGAAAATAAGCCTCCTCACTAGTTACCTTCAACCGGAGCCGCAATCACTGCAACGACCGTTGCTACAAAAAATGCGAGGATGATGGAACGTGGCATGTTGATGTCTTGTTGAAGATTCTCGTTGCGTGAAACCAAATTGACTGACTAATGAACCATTCAATAGGTAGTCTTTATATACCGGCGAAGAATTCGATTTCTATAGCTTTGACGTAGGCAACGATCATTCACTGCCTCATTGTATTCTTTCTATTTTTCCTTGTGATTTATTTTTGTTCTCACGCCGAGGAAGTACCTGGAAAAAATTAAACGTATTCAGATAATTTCCTCATTATGTATTGACATAATGCGGTACATCAACTGTCTCAACAATACGACCAGTAAGACGTGACTCATCAAGGAAAGATTACAGGAGAATATGGAGGGAGACAGTGTCAACAATAATTATCAGGGAATTGAAAATAATTTATTAGTAGGGTCGAGACGTTGGTTCTCAGTTTTTATCAACCTGAAGGTAACTGAATTAAAATACATGTTCAAATATTTGGAAACGTCAGATTGATATTTCAAATCTGAATTTTGTATTTAGTAAGTTGAATTGTGGAGTTTTTCTGAGCAATATTTGTGTGGAGGGATTAAACAAGAGGTGAATTTTGATTCATCAATTTTATTTTGAGTATTTACATTTTTCTTAACCAAAAGATGGGAAAAATATTTGTAAAAATCTCCATCCCGCCAGCATTATTATACTGTGTTTTCGATAATTCGCATGGGAATATATGTGAAACTAATAGTTTTTTTACATTGCTGAGGCCGTTGATTTTTCTTTGGCGCACTAAAGATATGGCTAGTAGGTGTGATGAAGTAAATGAAGCAAAACGGAAAGTGTTTCCGAAAACCCTTTAGCAGAAAGAGCTATCAATTATCCTCTTTCAATATGAAATCCATTTTTTAATTTTTTTCTAGAGGAAAACCTTTTTTTCATCGATAATTGCATTATCGTGTACTCAATAATTGAATACAGATAGTTTCATTTCACTTGCAAATTGAGGAAGGCAACACAACATAATTCTTCTTCATAAAGGTGTTATGACAATGCACCGATAAAGAAGTAATATTTCATGAGGAGCATTTGAATACAATTTTTCATGATTTCTAGTCACCTCGATTGCGTAATGATCTATCACTTTTGAATCCTTTCCACAGAATAGAAAAAAGTAAAATTGGAAAATTATATCGTCGCCCCAGAACGGAAGAGGCATAAGTGACATCGTCATCAGTTTTTTTTTAAAATAACAAAAGGGATCATTAGTAAAATAAAATCGGCAAAAGCAATAATGAGAAAGAAATTCAATGAGCCAACGCAATTGCCTGAAAGTCAAAGTTCTCCTCGTCACTGCACAAAAGTTTTCCATCGAGTTTTGTACTTTCGGCAGAAAGTAAAGAAGGTCACAGGTTAGCACTGTATATGTAGAAATGCATTCAAATTCCTTTTGAACGTTCGTACTTTGATGCGGCAATATTGTAACCGTACTAAGGCTCTAATTATAAAGTTCGTAGCACAGAGAATTGGCGCGAAAAAGGAATTGGATGGTACGAAGTGCCAGAGCGAGAGAGAAATCTATTGCTTGCTTTGACGAACGTCTTTCCATCTCTCTCTTCCTGCTCGTTATCCATCGATCTCATTACGTTATCGTAGTTTCAAGGATCGATATAAGAGCTGCAGCGTTAACTCTCAACCACTGCACTTGCAACCAATATGCTTCGTACCCCTCCCCCCTCCCCGTCCCGGAATTGGATGGTAAATTAACATTCGAATCCGCTGAATACATATCATCTGTTGCAATATCAATTTGTGCCGAAATATCCTATGAGTTTTTTTCCTCTTGTTTTTTCTTTTTTGTTTCCTTCCCTCATCATCTGTCAGTCTGAATAGGATTTTTCAGCAATTGCAATATCAACGCTGTCCAGGAGAATGAGTCACATCCAACTATGGCCAGCAATTTGGTTCTTTCTCTCAATGATACTCTCCGTCGAGCACATAAATAATGCCCCACTTCATCCTTTCATTAAAATTGGATTTTCCTCATTCCCCTCTCACTTCTCACGCTTTTTCATATACATATATTCACGTTCTTTTTTTCTCTTTTTCGCACATATATCACCCACCGGAAGTGCCTCTAGTGACTTTCATAATCCTGCCTCCTACATAACGCTGAAAGAACATTTGATTTTCTTTTTTCCAGTGGGCGAGACGGAGGGAAGAGTGTTTTTTTATTAAGAATTTTCAAGTGTCACTGACACTGGAAAATACGATGTTAGAATAATTACATTTTTTTTCTTGCGATGCATACGTTTATATGGTACTCGTCAGGTAACTATTTTCTGGAAAAGACGTTTCTTTCCTTCTCACGTCTTTTCAAGACTTTTCGGTAGATGGCGGTACTTGGTTGAATAATACTTCGAATTCTATTCCATTTTTCGAATTTAATTGTCAGTTTCATCCGTAATGTGACTGATCATCAATTTTTGTTTATCGTTGTCATGACATTCGGATATTTTTTATTTTGTTATTTAACAATTTTTCTTTTATTACTATCATTTGAAAAATAGTTTTCTGATGAAGTAATCAAAGGAAATCACTTTTTTGGAGACGATGAACTGATGGACAATCCTCGTCGAACAAATGCTTCTCTAGTTATTTCAAATATATTTCTTCTAACATTGAAAGATTTTATTAACATAAAATATGGTTTTTCGTATGCTTTTCCCTATCAAACAGCTCCGGTGTAATTATTGTTGAACTCTCTTTTAACATAGCTACCCTATTCTCAAGTTGTCTATTCGTATAAAGCCTAAGGGCTGGAATAATGTATTTTGAAACGTATTATAATACGATACGATACGTATTACAATACGATTTTGAAAATCGTATTTTGTCTCACACATCCTACGTCACGTGATCAACAATTCTCCGACGATTGAGATTGCAAATATCATAATTACTCCTTGCGAAGCGTCGAAATCACACGTTCTTGTTAAATATCAAACACCGTCAGAGCGCGTGAAGCATCAAAAGCACTGTATACCCTGACAACTTGACGTTGGTAAACAGCAGTTGGAGATAAGGCCAATTTATTATGAACAGAATTGGTAAGGGAGTGTTTGAGAGATGAAAGGAAAAAATAAGAGAGGAGTAGAGAGACGTCAATTTAATGAAAATGTGCAAGAGGTTCATGTAAACTCAAACATGAATGGCGTGTGAGTGTTGACATGATATAATTTCCTCGCAAATTGATTTTCTCCGCGAATTTCTCCTAAAAGGAAAATTATTAGAAAATTAGTTGAACTCAATCTCTTGAAAACACCATTATAATCATCTTCATCAAACAAAGGACGAACGAAAATCAGAATGGAGTTAAAATATCTTTTTTTAAGCAAAAAAGCTACTAATTAAAATCCCGATCAATAGGAAACTTGTATTTTTTTTATTTTGAAAGGTGAATAATTCATAATAAAAAGAAATCAAATAAAAAATTTTACTTGCAATAATTTGTTGAATCATAATCCATTAAAAAAGAACAATTTCAATGATTTTCGATTGAGCTAATGGAATGAACTATTTAATCGACACACCCACTCAATTACCTATTGTTCAGAATACTTGAAAAATACGAAATTGACACCGAAGCCAACTTAAATAAAAAATCAATAAATAGAAAAAAAAGGGAAAAAGTTAAGTTTTTTTTTTGGTCGATTCCCAATCGAACCTTTGTCGATCGATTGGGAATCGATCGAGTTTTTCCGTTTCCAAAACGATTAACGATTAAACGATTAGTGATCGATTGCGCATCGAGTTAATAACACGATCATTAGATCCACCAGGGGTACATTACAATTCCCATTAAAATAGTACTTATAGCGCCACGCTCAACACTCAGCGAAACGTAAATGTGGTGTCCGTATGAAAAGACTATATATTGCAAAATATATAATTTTAGTGGTCAATATAAAACGATGTATGGCTTCGAAAATATCTATATGTGTCTATATATGTTTAATGATATATGAGTATTTACATTTATGTAGTATATTATTATATCGTCGCCCCAGAATCAGAATGGTGTAAGTACCATTTTTTAAAAATCTACAAAAATTGAATGTACATTCATTTTTTTATAAGAATACTAACTTACGCCCTTCTGATTCTAGGACGACGATATTGTTTCAAATAGCGTAGTGTCTGCAAAGGGGGAAAAACGGAGGGAATGAAGAATTGTAAAAGACCGAGAGGTCATACAAGTGTGTAAATAAATACTAACGGATATATTTCTTCTGTACGAGGAATATATTTTGTGGCATATGATTAGCAATATATTGCTTTTTCATATGGGAAAGTGACGTCACTCTCGTTTGAGGACTTTGGAAATTTTCTAATTTTGAATATTAAAATATTCATTAGTTTCTTGTTATATCCACGAATTTCCAATTTTCCCGCACATCAATAGCTATAATAAAAACAGTAATAAAAAAATATGCAAGTTCCCTATTTTTAAACAACGAACGAAATTTCCCATCCTTTTTTCGTTGACAACCACCTATTTTCCACTTCTATTTATGCGAGAGGATTTCAGAGGACACACACAGTGCCTTTCAAAATAAAACCATAACGAGCAACGTCAGCCAAGTCGTCAGCTTATTACGTCACACCGAACGTAGTTACTAATTAGTTACATTCAAAGTAACGCAGCAGGATTGGTTGAGAGGACGGGAAGTAAGAGATGGTGATAGTCGTAAAAAAAAGTGTGGGTTTTCACCCTAGCACAGCAGTAAAACTGAAATTTGTTCTCTCACAGCGGTAACGCGGAACGAGAATACTGAAATTGAAAAAGGCGAAACCCAATGAAAAATAAAAATAATACGCAAATAATAAAACGGAAAGAATTGAAAAAAAATCCATGGTCGCTTGCTATGAGGTGGAAAAGGAATATACAGTGCTGAATATTTACTGCAGTTATATATCCTCTATCATTTTCTGTCTCACCTTATCTCTCTGTGACTCCGGGCCTTTTCACCATTCTCCACTTCATACCGAGAGTTTAGCTGACTCCCTTTGCTCCAAACCCAGCCACGCTCCGCTCTTTCCTTTTCATTCTTTGATTTCTTCTCTTTTTTCATGTTTTCACTGGCATTTCGGTCTCAGTATTATCTCTTCGGTTGGAAATTAAAGAAAAAGAATAAAGCAAAAAAAAACAGTAATGAACGTGGAATCGAAATGAATTATTTTTTACTCCTTCTTGTTTTAGAATTTTAATAAAAGAATATTCTTTTTAATTTCTGAATAATTGGCTGGGTGAGGTAATTAGAGATATTATTTTCAATTTTTTTTTTCACTGAGAAGAATAAAGCTTATTTTTTATTGTCTTCTTTGGCTTAGAATTTTACTGAAAGGCAAGGAATTTATGTTGGAATCACTCAACTGACTAATTAAAATCTAGGCCGATCCGCTTAGTTTTCCTGTGTACGATGAATTTAAGATGATCTCTACTCTCTTCCGTGGATTAACAAACAGTCTCGAGAGCCATTCTGCTCATTCTTTTTTCCGTGGACGAGAATAAAATGGACGCCAAGGGCTGAAGAAAATGTCCCCTAATTCATTCATTATTTTTCCCCTCCTTCGTCATTCGGAATAGGAGAATTTTTGATAAAAATCAAGGCTTTCTCTAGACCAAAGAGATTTCGATTACAAAATTACGCGGTTTGATTGCGATTATCGAACCTGCCTCTCTCCAACGGCAATTATAAAGTCGTTACGAGTCTACGTCATAGTTGCACTTTTTCATCTCTTTCGTTTCTACTCCACGAAAAATTTGCGGGGGATTTTTACTCGAACGATTACTCGAGTTAATTGGACACTCCCAATAGATCCGTCTATCTCTCCCCTCAGTTATTTAGTTCCTCGGCAATTTTTCTCCTCTCCACTCTTCTCTCCAGGTACTTTGCTTCATTCCCTCTATCATCTCGTTGGCTGGGAGTAATCGCAGGAATTTTGAGTGCAGACAGAACATGTGGATTACTGAACTAGTTGCGGTGGAAAATAATGACAGCAAGTGAGGTCTTGCGAGATCTCAAGTGTTTCGTGATTCTCAAGTCAAGATACCGGTAGCATCGAATACTTTTATGGATAATGCTCTACGCTGTTGAAAAAATTGAAAATTCAATAGCAATATGTAGATTGAAATTAAAAATCCCAATTTTGATTCTAGTTAAGACAGAATTATTCGGGGAATTCCATTTTCCATGGAAAATACAAGAACGCTATCTTTTTTAAAATTAAAGAAACATTGAAATTTTAAGGAGCTACCTGAATTTCCAAGTTCAAACAAAAATTGAATAATATATGAACTTGAATTTTCTATTATTCGAAAATTCGACGCGACAGGGCTTTGAATTTTCATGAAATACCTGTCAATGAATAATCCATTTCAAATATACACAAAAAATCATAATTTCCCGGAAATTGGACGATCAATTTACGATGAAATTGGAAATCTTTTTCGAATATTTTTATGTTAAATAAATTTTCAAGAAATAAATGTCATGACATTTCAAGTTAACTGAAGTTTGTTAAATATCGTGATATTTCTTCGTTGAATTTCAAATAATAATTCTCCCACAGTGAAGTCTGTACTGAATGGAAAATTAATGAGAAATATTTGAAGGAAAAATGATAATAATTGTGATGGAAAATGTCAGATTGATTAATAGTAACTAATGCAATCGTGATTTTTTTCTCTAATGACCATTACATTGTGATGATGAATTTTAATGATCAACTTAACATAGTCAACGGCCTTTCTTGATCTTTGTGTGATTTGATTTTGAATGAGAATAAAAAGAAGCTGAGAGCGATTCATAATTTTTTACCAACGCTTATGAGAGAATTTTTTAATTGTAAAATATTTATATTTTTGGTTCAAGAAATGATTTAAAGAAGAATAAAATGAGTATCCTGAAGCGGGCCTCACAAAGAGACCGAAACGTCGATACGTCAAATTAAAAAATATTGTCAAATCAATTTTCCATTCAGCAGAGACCTACAAGGCCACCATCTAATTTAATATATTAAATATTCAAGGTCGAATATCCTATTTATTGTAGTAACATTCAGCATTGCTGCTCTCACCTTCCAAAATGTTCACAAAAGAACTGAATAATTTCCATCACATATATTTCGTACTGTATACTAAAATTCATTATGACAGTCACAAAAGAGACCTCAACAATATCATTATTGTTAGAAAATCGGGAATTTCTCTAGTGTGTATAATTTCGAGTTGGCAGAGCCGAGTTTCCCAAGGAATTGGAAATGAAGGAGTTGTACTGTACATTTATTTAATGCTAATGAATAGAAAATAGAAGAACGAGATATAGATACAGAATACTATGGTCAATTATTCCAGTATTAATGAGCGTAAAATTAGTTCAGGTTTTACGTTATGAATATCTTGTTAAGGAAAAAGTATGAAAATTAAAGAATTTCACGAAATTAATTATAGATGTTTAAAAATTATTGAAATGATGAATTCAATGAGACTCACATACTCTGAGAATAATGAGGGAATTGTCAAATTAATTACGAATTTCAAAATATAGGAAAAAGTGAATCAAAATAGAATGAAGTCGAACGTTATTGAAACATCAATTATTTCAAAGAAACGAAGGAAATGAATCCAAAAATATCATTCGATGTTTTTCATGTTATTGAAAGTCTAGAATGTGCATTCATATTAGTTATAATTACGAGATTTCCGCAAAAAACGGAATTAACTATCTTAAATTAAAATAATCTCCCTCGAAATATTGACGAAATTAATTTAATAATCAACGTACAGTGAAGAAAATTCTTTGGGTTCATTAATATTTATTGAAGAAGACAACAATCATATTCATAATAATTTCTTTCACCAAAGTAAGCATGTATCTTTTATGTAAGAAATAAATGCTTGCTGATGAAACAAAATTCTTCTGAAAAATCATTGGTAAAATTTTATGAGAGAAACCAGAGAATTTCTGGTGAAAAACGCGATAGCGCAGTTGATGACGCGGCAGTTTTTTAAATGGGGAAAAATAAAAATGACCAATTTTTTCTTCAAACATTCTGAAAATTATTAGGCTAAAATGTTTTTTATTGGTTTTATCGGTGTTCGCACTGAGGCTTTCTCCGCCGATGATTTTCAAGATATAGGAAAGTTGTGGATAATATAATTTTTCAGGCGGAATAATTTTTTTTTATTTCTCAAACCACTCGTCTACTTCATTTTATTGACGATAAAAATAATTCACACTTGTTATTCAGGAGAAAAAAATATTTTCTCCTACACGTAGGGGATTTCTGGGTGTTACGCATTACATGGCTCTTACGGAAAAACACTTCCAGCAACAATGCAAACTGAATGAGGAAGGGATTTCCTCATTCGATCGCTGAATAATTGAGGGTTCCTTTCACAATGTTTTAATCGCCGAAAATATTTAATGGATTTCAAAGTAGTGAGATGATTGTTTTCCACTCTTCTCATTATTTAAACAGAATGAAATTTCAAACTCGTCAATTAAAATCAATTGGTGCATGTATGAGTGTTATTGTATGCGATTACGTTCCGAGGATGCAACAATACGCGAAACCATTAATTTCCATGGAGGAAACTTCGAATTTTTACAACTTCGAAATTACAAAACTATTCCCACAAAAATTCCCTCTCGATTCATTAAAATAAAATTTCTCAATTGATTAAACTCATTAGCAACGTAGATATTATATGCACGTGGTACTAGAAAAGAGGGGTTGAATTTTTCCATGCGCTGAAAACTTCAGTCTGGCGTACTGCGTGTTCCTTCATATCATATCCTTTTATACGTTAACGAGAGAGACCCTCTACAGTTGTGTGCCAGATTGCACTACGTGATATTAAAGATGAAAAGTGGAATAAAGACAGAAGAAGCGCCGGATATGAAAAAGCCTCGGTGTAAAAAAATGAAAGAAAAAAAGAATTTTAAAAAAAATATCTGTGAGGAGTCGGTAGCTGTGGCAGGGAGGTTGTAGTTGGACAGGGAGACTAAAAAAGGCTCAGGGAAAAATGGTGAAATGTCAGAAAAGAAACCAGGAAACATGAGAGACTTTAGTGTGTTTCGTACGTCGTCGGGCAAAGAGGAGTAAAAGGGAAAGAACCATGTACTCCTCCACTTCTCTTATATATATATATATATGTGTGCGTTTTACTTTTATCAAGAACCAGTCACACGCGCCCCATCTCTATGTGTCTCTCATCCCAAATGTTTTACGCATCCCAGCATCTTTACAAAAGAAATATACAAATATTCAGGTAGATATGAGTAATATTTTTCATGCGTCAGTCTGTGTGGTTTACTAGAAGTACTCAAAGTCTTTTTATGTCTGGAATTTATATGGGTGACGAGTGTGCGTAGCGTTACGTTGAATTTTATTGGCTGCCCTCGTATTTTAATGGTTTGAGGCATAAAAAAAGAACCGTTTACAATTTTTTTGCATACTGCCTTAGAGAAAAAGAAAGCGTGTTATGCAATGGCAGAAGAAGTATATGAATTTTTAGGTATTATGAATACATATTGAATAACGTTTTCCCGATTCATATTTAACCGAAAAAAAAGATGAAGGTGCTTTCTTCATTTTTCAATTGCCTGTGAATGAAGATGAGAAGGATTTTTTCCCCTTGAAATTTTTTTCTTCTCTTTACATGCATTATCAGTGATAATGAAGGAGAATTCTATGCAATCGTGAGAGATTCTTGGAAGATGTGGTTTGGAAAGATGGATGAAGAGGCAGACATTTGGAATCCCCCGTAAATCGTTCATCCATTGGTAAATCTTCTTTTTTCTGGAATAAAAAAAAGGAAATGATATCTAACGGCCGTTATCGTCATTCCTCCTTCATCCTTGAGAAATGTTTCAAGGTTTTCAAATGTAATTTTTCATATTTTCACTAGCGCAAAGCTTTACTCACTTTCAATAGATGAAAGAAGTCATTATTCACATTAAATGATTTGCATAGAATTTTAATGAAATTAATGAAATAATTTATTTAATGAATTAAATTCAATATTTATTGAATTCAAGCGATCGAAAGGAAGGTCGGTGGAGGTTTTTTTAAATTATTATTATATGAATAAT
>JABSMS010001242.1:0-17600 GCA_018902275.1 Aleiodes sp. PSUC_FEM 10030003
TCAGTGTAACATCAACTATTACATATTTTTTCACTACCCTTAATCGCCTCCTGCAAACCACCCTGAGCATCCACTAGAAAAATCACCTAATTTCAAACAGCGCTTTTTTGTAGAGAATTTCCAGAGCTACAAAAAAGCATTAGGGCAAAAAGGACGTATCTCCATTAGTGTCTGAGATATTTCAGAAAAACCATTGCTAAAAAAATCGACTTATCCTGTTTTACCTCTTCACTACTGAATTGGTTCAAAAATTCAATAGATACAGGGCCTTCCGTTACCCCTTAATGTACCACGTTTGGCTCCGATGGACATGCGTTTTTCCTGAAGTTTTTAATGCGATAACTATCGAATATCGGATATCAATAATGCAATTACCTGGCAAGTTGGTAATGTTTTGATAGAACTGTAAACTGTAACCATCATTGTGCACTCTTTGTTGAGATATATACTGTTATAACTGTGTCCTGGCCTAGTTAGCAGTCTTATCTCAAGGGGCCTCCTCAATGAAACGGCGTAAGCATGCTGCTCAAGTGGTCCCTCACGTAATCCCATAAAATAAACAATTGCATTGGCCTCATCCACCCACAATTTTCTACCCAGCACTGGCCAATCGCCCTGGGTTATAAGCATCTTAGAAACTACGCGTGGCTGAAGATAAACATTGTCCATTCTATCCAGTGGCTCCTCTACTCCATTAGTTAGGCCTGAATTTTTTTTTCATTAGATTAAATCAAAATGTTTATGAAAGAAGATAAATTTGTTTTGTTACTTAGGTTGTTTTTCATGTGTTTTATTAGGAATATCTCGTTAATGAAGCGAGATTGGGCTTTTTTCGTAGAGATCATTTTTTGAGCTCTCATTCTCCTCTACAAAAAAGGTATCTACCAATTTTTCTTCATCTCCCATAGATTTCGAGATATTTCAGAAAAATCGATGACAAAATTATGAGAGAATTTTAAAAAAACTTCAATTTCATCGCTTTTTATGGAATATCTCAGAAAATAATCGAGATAACGAAATTTTCATGAATACCTTTTCTGTAGAGGAGCATCAGAGCTACAAAAGAGTTAGAAAAAAATATTGTTCTTCCATAGACTCCAAGAACCAAAAAAGATCGGTAAAATAATTTAAAAAAATTACCTGCTATACTCGAAGTAATTAAATACAAATGCATGAACTTTGATTCCTCGCTACCCCAAATAAATTTAACTTCCTTTGGATCATCGGATGGTAAGAAATAAAGTAAATCATTAACATTAATCCATATTGTGCTTTGCTCTGAATAAATAACTTGAACACTAGCTGATGATGAGGTCAAATGATTTTCTGAATTATAAATATTCGGTGGTGGTTCACAAAAATTATCAATCGATAAAAGTACCAATTCCAGTCTCTGCTGTTTGCGATCCAACAGTTGCACCCAAACGCTAAAAAAATCATAATTTCAATGAAAAAATTTAGCAGAATAAACCTTACGGTTTCAAATGCATAAAAAAAAATTTTAAAAATGAAAAAATTAAGGAAATTCTTCAATTTTTTTCTTTTTCTGCGAAGTCAACTCACTATTGAGCTGCTGGTGTCCATCCAACTCTCACTAAATACTCCATCCACGGAAACATAACGTGTAATGGATACTGTAATTCTAATATTTCAATATCAACAATCTGTAGCGTCTCCGTTAAACGGAATTGCACCATTTTCAAATTGCTCTTTGCATTCAATGCACCAGCACGTGGAAATCTGAATTCATCAACTTCACCGGAATTTAATGTTGATGATGGAAAACAAAAAATTTTAACATCACTCTCATCAACTTCCTCGTAAACAATACGATAAATTCCATCAGTCGATTTTGGCTGCCACCAATAGCCAATATATCTGAAAAAAAGAAAATTAATTAAAAAAAAGAAAATTAAAAACAAAATTAATTGAAATGAATTTTTTTTTTTTTTTAATATCTCGGAATTGGTGGGAGATAGCGAAATTTTTGTAGAGACCTTTTTTGTAGAGCGGGAAGAGAGCTACAAAAGAGGCTTCAGTGAAAAATTTTGTATCTCTCATAGTTTTCAGGATATTAAAAAAAATTGATTCACAATGCATTTCAGTAGTGAAGAGGTAAAACAGGAAAAGTCGATTTTTTTCGCCGATCTTCTCTTATAAAAATCTCGGAAACCAATGGAGATACGCCTTTTTTGCCCTAATGCTTTTTTGTAGAGAATTTCAAGAGCTACAAAAAAGCATTAGGGCAAGAAGGACGTATCTCCACTAGTTTCTGAGATATTCATAAAAACAATTAGCAGGGAAAATCGACTTATCGTGTTTTACCTCTTCACTACTGATTTATTTTATTTAATTTCTTCGCTTTTGAATTCACGAGAACGTTCCATCATTTTCGCTGAAGATTAACGCTGACTCGGTATTAAAAGAACACAAAATTGGTTCAAGTCTATGCACACGTCATCGAGTTCGTACTCGTCGCATTGTCGCAATGAAAAAATAAACAGCTGAGTGGGAGCACTAAATTTTTAGTGTACAAAGAGCAGAATGCAAATTGCGAATGCATAAGATGGGAATTAATACTTTAATTGTTAAATTAATTGGATGATTCGTGGAAATAAATGAATTGCACAGAAAATATTGAGAAATTGAAGAAAATTCGAATTGAATGATTAAAAAAATTCTAAAAACAAATAACGAAACAAATTCAACAAAGAAAAGGTAAATAGGATGACTAAAAAATCAATTGTAACGTATTTCGAAAATATCTCGAAGACCATGAGGTTTATGAGAATTTATCAAGAGACCTTTTTTGTAGCCCATAAAATTCCCTACAAAAAAGGTTTCGGTTGATTTTTTTCTAAACCCACTCGCGTCAAAGATATTCACGAAAGAAGCTCCAACAAATTTTTAACTCATATTCCATCAAAAAAATGAAAGAATAAATCGTTCATGACTTTCTCAAAAAAAAATTCACTAAACCAATTTTTTTTTAATTCTTCACCTGGTAAATTCTTCCTGCATAACATAAGATGGTGTGCCAGCTGTCAGTGGATCCTCAGCAAGGCTTCTTCCACCTTTCCTAGCGTGAGTTAATCTAACTGACGAGCCGGTTATCAAATGCGAGACATGTATATCACCAGCGCACGTGTAAGCAACAAGTGATCCATTCCATGGACAAATTTGGGGACAGAGTTTTGCCCCAGACGTTGAAATTCTCAATTCAGATGGAAAAAGTGGACCAGGCTGTTAATCCAAATGAATTAAATGAATTAAATGAATTAAATGGATTAAATGGATTAAATGAATTAAAAGAATTAAATGAATTAAATGAATTAAATGAATTAAATCGACGAATCCTCCATGAAAAAATGATTTTTCTTTAAGTATCAATGATTACTCACTCCAAAACCAGTGTCAACGCACTGATAAAGGCTACTAGCTGCTGGAAAAACTAATTTACCGCTCTCTGAATGTATCTCATAGCTCGTAATACCCCAGGTTGTTAGTCTTTTCCTCTCCCATAAAAGTTGCTCCTCTCTTGAAAGTCTGTTGGCACTTGAAACACTGAAAACAAGAATAAATTTTCATCAGTTTGAGAATATCTCGAAAATTATGAGGTTCACGAGAATTTATCAAGGGACCTTTTTTGTAGAGAATTTAATTATCTACAAAAAAGGTCTCTTCGTAAAATCTCCTCACTCCAATAGTTTCCGAGATATTCAAGAAAAACCACGTTACCTTTGAAAATTAGCTTCAATAACTGGCTGCCAGTGTAATTTACATCCATTAACATGATCAGACTGTCCAACATCGACATAAAGGAGGGTCGTCTCCCAGGCATTGCTGGGTGTACCCAAAAAATAGATTCTTATTCTGAAAAAAAATAAAAGTACAATTAACACAAGGAATAAATCTAATTTATTCGTAATAATAAATTCGTAACCAAAAAAAGATTAATTCCGCAGTTTTTTTAAGAATATCTCGGTAATTAATGGAGATACGACCTTTTTCACCAAAACCTTTTTTGTAGAGCGGAAAAAGGGCTACAAAAAAGGTCTTGGTGAAAAAGGTCGTATCTCCATTAATTACCGAGATATTCAACAAAATACGAAGAATAAATTGATTTTCAACGAACCTTCCATCTGGCAGTGATCTGAACGTAACAGCATCCGGTACAGATCCATCAGATGCACACGAGAGTCTTCTACGAAATTCGCTTACAACACCACGTAATTCAGACCACGATTTTTTAAATTGTCTCTGTGTCTCGTGAATTGTTCTGTCTCCACTCTCTTTACAAATATCCATAACTTTGTTATTTCAAATAATTAAAATTAAAATCTCCTAAAATTCAAAATTTATCATTCGCGTAGAATTTTAATATTTTTGTCTTGGCGAGGTGGCAAGGGGCTAAACCCAAGTTTCTGTAAATTAAACAGTAAATTCAATTAAACTAATTATCAGTGACTTTGATAATTTTTTTTCGCAATTCAAATCGCAATTGCTCCATAAAACGATGAACACTTCATTATTTTTTTGAGGTTATGCTGTAGAATACTTTCACTATCTTTGTGGAAAAAAAATAGTGAGTCATTCCGTTCACTTTAAATTTTCGTTTCGTAAAAAATTATTTTCTCAATAATAAAATTGCGAGTGAAACAGAAACAAAGTTCAACGATTTTCGAATTACGAGAGACTTAATACGGAAGATGAGACAGTTTAGCTGTCAAAACAGACGAGCATGACACACTGATTTTGCTTTGATCCGCGGCATTTATCGAATTGATTAATTTTATTGATTTTAATTCAATGAAATAGCAATTATCATTAATGAAGAAATAAAAACATTGAATACTTCTTTGAATTTCACATTAATAACTGACGAATTAATGGCAATTAATTTATTCGAACTGAGAGAAATGTGATCGCCTACATTTTAAGAGACTTTTTAATACATTAATTTACGTTACCTTGTTTTAATGTAACGTTAAAAATAAAGCCAATTCAGATGGCGGAGGGACGTTTCACACACGCAATTTTCTCCAGGCACACATATAACATTTAACAAATACACGAAGAAGAAGAAAGAGAGAGAGAGGATGTATTTAATGTATATTCACTTCATGTATGGATTCACTGGCAAATCGCCTTTTCTCTGCGGTCTCGAGACTCCTTCCTTTTGGAGTTGTTACGAAGGATTTCTACTTTATCGACTTGGCGATGATTGGAAGTGCGGATTTTCGCCGCCGCGGGTTTTTTTGAAGGGAGAAATGGCTGGAACGCGTCGCTTTTTGTTTTTGTTTATGAAATAAAAGAAGAGAATTATTTTTTGGCTCAGAGAGGATTTTAATCGTCTTGCGTTGAGCTTTGTCTGAAGATTGAATACCTGGAGTTTTTTATCTGTGATGGGCGGTGATAAGAAGTATGAATGTCCACCGAGACAAATGGGGGATTATATCCCGAAAACTACGATTTGGACGTGGAAAGGGATAAAGAAAAATTTTGGGGTGAGTTCTGTTGATTTTTTGGATTTAACTCGAGGGAAATCGCCGATTTTTAGGGATTAAGGGAGTATCCTAGAGTACTTGACGACGGTTCATCCCTTATTTTTTATGCTATATCGAAGATGTTTTTTTTACATTTTTCTGAATTTTTTCATAATTTTTGTCCGTGGAGTTTATGAGTTATGAATTATCAAAGTCATTGGAAAATGAATCAGGTGGAAATAACGAAATTATGAAAAGACCTGACTGTAGTGGTTCAGTGAGACTACTTGAATCGATTTGAAATTGTTTTTTCTTAAAATTGTATTGACGATTTTTTTTTGTTCCATTTTTTAACTCAAAAAATGAATTTCCAAAAATACCGCAAAAACTGAATTGTTTCATAATTTTCAAAAATCCGAGAATATTCCCCAGATTTTTTATAACTCAATAAAAAAATCGTTGAAATTACCAAAAATCGATGATTATTATTTCAAAAAAAAATAATTCCAATCTATCCCTAGTTATCGAATTCAACATTAACGAACATTTCCAAAAATTAGTGCTCAAAAATAATTTAAAAAAATCTTCATTCGCTCCTTCATGCAATTGAATTAAAAATTCATCCTTAATTATTCGGCGATTGACTTTCCCTCACGAATTGCGCCACAATGAATTCAAAAAACTCACGAAAAAAAACCTGTTCCCCTCACAATTCAAACTGAATACAAATTTCTTACGCAATAAACCCAAAAAAGAACGTGAAAAGCCACGGATTCCATTGTCCCAGCAATTTCTGTTTCCATTCCAACCTTTCCAAGCTCTTCGTTATTTTCCCAACGCAAATAAAAAGAAAAACAATCCATAATGCACCCGGTATATCTGTACACGCCAATCGTCCATTTCCCTTGCATTGCATTCGTTCATCGACCAATTTTCGCTTCGATAAAAATTGATATCGACAACAGAAAGAGGGAGAGAGCGAAAGGAAAACGAACAGAGACCGAGAGCTTTCATTTTACCGGGCGAACCAAACACAAAAGGGAGGAAAAAAAGTCTCGCATTTTTTTCCCCATCAAACTCAAGAAATCAATGATTTTTTCTTATTTTTCTAAACAGTAAATAAGAAGTATGAGGATTGAATGAAGAAAAAGAATTGAGACAATGTAAAATAGTAGCAGTTGCAACGGGCGACAAAGAATGTTGTGCTACGTCGCGAAGAAATCTCGGTGACGCGTTTCAGTATCGGGATAACAGGAGTCAGCAGCAATTAAACTTCCACATGGTTGAGATGCGCGCGCATCCTTGTCTGACATACTCGTGGTAATAACTACTTGCGCGTTGTGCTCCTGTTCCCGAAAGCATTTTTCAGGTATTCTCTCCTTTCTTCGGTGTAAAAATCAATTTCACGAAGCACGAAATATTCACGCACCGGTGAATTTAATTTTAAAAACTTTCTTATTCAAATTCCATGAAAAAAAAAGCGTTGCAGATCTATTCGAAATAACGTTGCCGATTTTTTGAAGTTTAATTGACTTTTGCAACAGTTTAACGCGTCATCCAGTCGCGTGCCTCATTCAATGAACTTAAATAAAAAAGATTAATGAAAAAGCCGAAAAAAATTTTCATGCGAATCCTCGGAATTCTTTACAGCATCGAAGAAACCCGAGGTGAACCCTCGATTAATCGGGTCACATGCGACGCAGGAGTTATCTTCCTCTCTCTCTTCTCGTTTTCTCGTCGCTCCATTTCCGCATTCCACTGCTCGAATAAAATGGAAGAGACTTCCTCGTATCTCCTGTTATCCGGACGGTTCGCCGGTGTTTTCGGACTTTGCAAGGCCGCGCTGAGGTCGCACTAACATTGGCCGGTGTTGGTTGTGCGTTTGGATTTGTCTTGCGGTTAGAATTTCAGTGAGGTTTCTCATTAATTCTTTCATTTACGTGGCTGATAGATGGGGAAAAAATCATTATTCACCGCGGGAATTGAGAGAACAAATGAGAGGGCGGGGGACTTTGTTTCGGTTTATAATCAAGGCGATGTTCACGAAGTGAAAGAAAATGGAAAAGAAAATATTCCGCTGAGGGTCACGGGCTCTACGATTATCCAAACGGTCGATAAGATCTCTTCTCCTTCCACTTGCAAACACAAACTGGGAGTGCCCCTTTCGCGTCTGACCGTAGGTTGACCCAGACAACTTGTTCGAATTATCGATAAGGAGAATTTTTTGTAGGAAATAATTTTTTTGATTTTTTTAATGGAATTTGGGTGAAAGGTATTTTACATTTAATTTTTAGGGAAGAAATTTGGTTAACGGGCTTTTTAAAAGGGCTATTTTGTTGCATAACTGGACAATTTTCTGATGGAAAACTCGGTAATTGAATTAAATTGAGTGCAATGCTTTCTGGGGTAATTTGAAAAATAATACAATCGCGAAGTAAATTGAATCATTTTATTTTCATTTTTATAATGTAGAATGATGGAGTATTTTCTTTATTACGCAGTTTTATTGGACTTCTGAGTGGTCGAGTGGTTATTACTTCGATCGTTTTTATAGTAACTTCATGGAAACGACTTCAGGTGATTTCAATTCTTTTAGAATCGAATTGATTTCAAAAATCCACTTCGGAGTATTTTGAGGATATCTCGGAAAATATTGGGTTTACGAGAGTTTGCCAGGAGACCTTTTTTGGAGCTTATTAAATTCTCTATAAAAAAGGTCTCTTGAGATTTTCCTCTAAACCCACTCGTTTCGAAGATATTCGCAAAAGGAACAAAAAAAATTCCTTTCCATTGAATGTTTCTCTTTCTCACAAATGAAAAATAAACCTTCCTCTTCTACAATAAAGTAGAAAAAAGTAGACTCTTCATTTATCACTAATAGACACTAGAATGATGAGCAATTAATTCAATTAATCAAAAAAAAATTAATTATTTTTCCCAAAAGCAAATAAGATAATTTAATCAGCCTCGATTCACTCTGAATAATTGAGATTACACGTGATATTTCTTTTGATCATCAAAGCCCATTAAAACATCACGAATGAAAGCACTCCGTTCTCTTTCACTTCCATTCAGCCCATACACACACACATAAATATACCTATCTTCAAAGAGCATTGAATATTTATTTTATTTTCATCCCAACAAAAAAGGCGAGGTTAATGCAACTGGAGAATTGCAGAAAATGGACAATGACTAAATTCACCTTGTCACCCGGTATACAAGCCACTCCCTTATGCCTCTGTGAAAGGCATCGTATTCCCTCAACGTCCATCTATACATAAAATTCTCCCCCATCATCCATCTCAATGTCCTCTTCCTCCATACATTTCTCTCTGGCTATTTCTTGTACATTCAAACAAGCTCAACACAGACACGAGTAAATAAACATTCACAGAATTATGGGTATGGAGGTTACATGATCCTGAATTTGCGCTCACGTGTTGAGTTGTTTTACCTTTGGGGTTGAAAGAGGGGAGGATAGTTGCCTCGAGTAGAGAGCCAACTGGCCACGTGATCGATACGAAGAGCTGGGGAGTCGAGAAATTTTGTATTATCTACTGAGAACGGATGAAGAAGCTAATGAATGAACGATTGAGATCATTTTGTATTTTAGGAATCGTTAAAAAAATTGGGAATTGATCAGATGGAAAATAATCAGACGGTCTTCGATGCCGAAATTGAACGTTTCGGGCAAAAGGTCGTATCTCCCTGGATATAACACCTTTTGTTGTTGAGAAGATATTGAATTGATTTTTTAAAATCATATTATAAACCTTCCTCAATTTTCCACTATTTTTCCAAAGTCCCTCAACATTTTAACCATCCTCAAATATTCTCTCATTATTTTTATTATTGATTAACAGAATTTAATTATAAAGACCATAAAAAAAATGCTTCATCTGAGTTTGCTTCGATTTCATCCACCATCATTATCATAACTTATTGAGTATTCTCATCCCATCAATTCAATTAAACAATCAAACACAATTCCACAACAAAAGTTTTCCGCACTTAATAAAATCCATTTCTCTTCATCACACTGAAACATGAAAAATCGCGTGTCATCATTAATTAACTCATTACAGATAATCTTCCGTAAAAATCAATTAATATCGTTCAGTTAATCAGCAAGTTTGTGCGAGTAGCGAAAAGAAGAATAAAGCTTTCACAATTATTTTCGCCTTTGCAGTCATTTCATTGGAGGGGAGAGAAAAAAATAGTGGGGCATAAAGTCTAAGGCCGCTCGGTTTACTGAGACAATATTTTATTTAGCCCAGACGTATAAGCCTCCCTCTCGCCTAGTGGCATTAAGAGGGCGAGGCAGGGTAAAAGGGGATGAAAGTTGCATGGAATACGTAGACGGCATGGTGAATGCAATTTTATAACCTCTCCGGTGTGCTTACGACGTACATAAGGAGTTTTCAGGGGGCGAGGGGGAGAATTTTATGCTCTCGAGCCTATACAGCCGCAGGAATTGCAAGCCCACTGCTCATACGTCAGTCGGCATTTCCCCCGTTTTTTTTTTTTTGGAGTTCTGTCTGCCTTTTTTTTATACAGAAAAATAAAATTTCGGTGTTTTTTTTCACGTGAAAACGTTCGCCCCTTCGGGCATCAAAGATTTAGCTCTCGACCTATCACTTCACCTCTCTTTTCTCATTTCACTTTTTTTTTTCGTTGGAGGAAGAAAAAATTGCCATGAAATTCGATGGCATTACGCTGTGGGAATTCCAATCGCTGGACCCTAAGAAATCACCACCTAGGCGGCACATTTAATGACAGGCTCTGATAGTTACAGTGAATGTGCATTTACTGGGGGTAATAAAGGAGAATTAAGGGGTAGAAGAACATTTTTTTTGGGAAATCCTAACGAAAAACGAGTCGTCGAGGTTTTTGGGGATTCTTTTGCGAATATCTTGGGGAAGAGTGGGTGTAGGGGGATTTGTTAAGAAAGCTTTCTTGTAGAGAATTTTAAGGGGCACAAGAAAGGTTTCTTAGTAATTTTTCGTAAACCCACGCGTTTCAGAGATATTTGCGAAAAAAGTGACTGCCAAATTTTTTAAAATGAGTTTCTCGATGATTGTAATGGTCGGCGGCGAGCAGGAGGGGGGGGGGGAGGAGGCGGAATCTTAATCTATTGTTCTTCTGCAGGAGATTTTTTTTTTTTTTGAATTTTAAGTTCGATAAAATAAATTTTTCGCATTTTTTATCGATTAAATCCTCTCAATTTTAATGTCTAATTTTTTAAATAAAATAAAATTAGACATTGAAATAAAATTTTTATGAATGCGCTAGAATATTATGAAAAATCGAAAACAATAAACGATGTAAGTGGCAACTTGAGTTTATTGGAATTTCATATTTTTCCTTGAATTTATTAAAACATTGTCGTTTACTAATCAGGATTTTCTTTTTCCTAATAATTTTACAATGGTCATAAAAAAAATAAATCGTCACCCTAGAATCAGGTAGAGAATTTTAAGGGCTACAGAAAACGTTTTTTGGTAGATTCTCGTAAAACTTATTTTTCCCGAGATATTTTCAAAATAATGAACAAATAATGATCTTTGGAGTTTTATTCTTCGCTATTTCACTGCTGAAATCATCTTGAATTATCTCGGTAAATAATTGAGATAGAGAAATTGTCATTCACTCGTTCCGAAGATATTCAAACATAACTTCCGTCATAGTTTTGAATTCATCAACGAACTCGCAAAGAACGAGTCGAAAAATATTGTTTATATCCCTCAGCAAATATCTTCGAAACGAACAGGCTCAACGAAAAATTTCAAGACCTTTTTTCGCAGATAATCAAATTCACTGAAAAAAGCTCTCTTGCTAAATTCTCTTAAGCTCCGTTGTTTCCGAAATATTTCCAAAATAAATAACGAATGATTTCTCGACTCATCGTGCTTCTCCTCTTCGTTTATCCCTCGACCCGTAAAGAATCAGAATTCCTCCATGAGAATTGATCCTGCCACGATAAAAATATCCATCCACCCCTTTTTATAACGACACAATTAAAAATTATTCCCGAAGAAAAAAAATCAGATTTATTTCCCTCCACGTGCAAAAAAAAGTGAATAAAACATACAAGCACGTGTTCCAACTATTATTCCGTAAACGTTTCCAGTACGCGGATAGAGAGGGAGAGAATTGGCCCGTGGAGCTTCGCAGGAGGATTTCTTTATCACTTTACTTGGGTAAAAATATTCAATACGACCAGCTGCATTATGTAACTCGGACCGGGGCTTACGTTTTCGTTGAAGAAAGAGGGAGAATATTGTGTAGCCACGTAGGGAGATGCCTTTCATTGAAAGCCCGAGAGAGAGAGAGAGAGAGAGAGAGAGAGAGAGAAGAGCCGAGTGGAAAAAGTTGAGATGCGGATAAAGCACGAGGCTCGTCTCTCGCATTCCGAATAACTCATTCCCCCTGGAAAGATGAAGAGGGACAAAGAAACGAGAAGTGGAAGAAGAAAAAAAATAATGTAGAAGAGTCACGGATCAAGGGCTAAAAGGGGTTCACTTAAAAGCCACTTCTAATTAAATTGCCGCGAGAAGAAAGGAAAAGAAAAAAAAACAACATTCCACCCTTAACGAGTCGATCGATCTGCGAGTCTCTCCCTCTCGCGTGACGTGCGCTCATCTTCCTCTCTCTCTCTTTGCCTCTTTCTGCGTGTCTGTGTGCTTGTTACTCAAAGTGAGGGAGAAAGAGAGAGAGAGTGAAGTGTGTATAGTTTTCTGGGTCGAAGTCCTTTTCTCGCGTGCCTACGGGTGCTGTTGAGTCCGCACGACACGTCGAGATCCAAGATAAAGCATACTCGTTTATGATATTATAAATTAAACGACTCTCTCACTCCCCCTTTAGATATATACTTGGGAGGGATTTTTTTCTTTCATATACACAAGTAAAAAACAGTGCTTCAAGGGGAGGAAAAAAATGGGAGGTAATAGTGGAGAATGTAAGGACAAATAAATGATTTACGACGACGAAAACGAGGGGGAGGTGGAGAGGAATGAGGAAGAATTATTTACGTCGAGAATAAATTTATAACTTGTCTTCATTCCATCGCTCGCGTCTTCATTGATGGACAGAAGAAATTCGATAGGATAATGATATTTTTTTTATTTTCTCGTTGTAATATTATCGGAGATGGTAGTACGACTGACATATTTCCACTTTATTCTCGTTCCATAATTTTTTTTGTTTTTTTCCCGGTAAAATCCTCTTGGCATTTACTCACTCCTCTTCTCTCATTTTTCACAAACAGAAACTCTTGGTGAGAGGGGAGGGGGATGGGGAGGGGTGGGGGATCTATGTTTCTTTGGGATATAAAACGCCTGAGATGCTCCCTGGTCACGCCATCCACAAAATTACAACAGATGTTCGACATAGAAGCTTTCATGTTTATCAAAGGAAGAGAAAATAAAATTTGAAAAATTCTTCGTTCAGTTTTTTGGGAATATCTCGGAATTGAGGTGAGATACAGAAATTTTCATTCTTACCTTTTTTGTAGGGCGGAAAAAGACCTACAAAAAAGGTGTGAATGAAAAATCTCCTATCTTCATTCTTTTCCGCACTATTTCAAAAGAAAGGAAATGTGATGATCAATTTTCAAAATTATCGCTGTATGAGTATGAAAGTATGAGTATCGAATATTCTTTGGTTATTTATTATTTAATATTCCTGTTGACATACCTTCAGATAAATGTAAATTGTCATATTAATTCAGTAGTGAAGAGGTAAAACAGGATAAGTCGATTTTTTCCCCGATCTTCTCTTACAAATATCTCGGAAACTAATGGAGATACGCCGTTTTTGCCCCAATGCTTTTTTGTAGAGAATTTCAAGAGCTACAAAAAAGCATTCGAGCAAAAAGGACGTATCTCCACTAGTTTCTGAGATATTTGAGGAAAAAAATTGGTAGGGAAAATCGACTTATCCTGTTTCACCTCTTCGCTACTGAATTCAAAGCATAAATAACTCTCTTGCATTGTATCACCGTCCATTCTAATGTACGACAAATCAAGTGTGATAAATAACCTCCAAATTATGACCAATAATATGGACGAAAACAAGAACACTAATTATAATTTATATTTTTCAATTATTCGCACTCCTTCGTAATTTCATTACCTGTGCTTCGCAAGACGATATTAATCATTGAAAAAAATCATTTATATTAACTCGGTTTTCATTTCATTTTATTTCCATTCAGTTTTAAAAATCCTGACCCTTACAGAAATGCAAGAAAAAAAACAATTTACCTCGTTCAACAACTTGCTGGTGAATTGTTCTTTGATATACGCAGAGTACGTATATCATTATATTATTTCATACGAAAGTTCTTGGGGAAGGAGGGAAAGGGAGGGAGGGCACATGATAGCTTTATAAATATGAGATATAGGACTCGTGGGATACAGAAAGTTTCAGTGGGATAAGAGAGATATCATTCTCCTTTGGCCCTGTTGTGACATTTCCTCGCGTAGCCTATGCATAAAAGCCATTCATCCCCTCTTCCCCTCATCGCCACCACGTACGGCCCCTACCACTGGTGAACTACTCAAGGAAATATCACACTGTGAAATTTCACCCTAAGAGGTTTACCATCTCTCTTATACTCACCCGCCTCTTTTCACCCCATCCTCGCATTGGAGATCGATAATCCTACTTACTAACGTCGATTTTCGCTTCAATATGGAACTAAACTTGATAAATAAACTTTGAAGCGACGGAGAAAATTGAGTGAGTTGATGAAAGTGTTTGTTTTGGAGAGTGAAGAAAATTATTCCAATTTTATTAATTGAAAGAATTTTTTTTATTAATTCAGTGTTTCAGTCGATGATAGTTAACCGTAGTTTGGTTACTTTATGAGGGAAATGCCGCGAAAAGTATTTTAATTCAATAAAAAATTTCGAAAAAAATCGGAAGTGTTGATAAAACTTGAAAGAAAACTTTTAGAATTTCAATTTAATTTTATTTCAATTGATAAGTCTTCAATAAAATTATTTAGAAATTGCATGCTGCGATTAGGTGCAAAATTAGGTGACCAAAGGAGGGTGAATCCTTAATTTTTCTGATGCTGTATCGCAGATGATATTTTTCCAAATTTTTCTGAATTTTTTTCCTTGCACTTTCCGAGATACGAATTATGAAAGCTACTGAAAATTCTCGAAATCGTTAAAAAAAACTGTAGAATTCACTAAAAATTCAAAAACAATTGGGGAAAATAATGTTAACTGCATAAGAGAAGAAAAGAATCTTCAATTTTTCGCATAGTAATTGAAAAATTTCAAATTGAAGGGAGTCGTAACTATTTACCTCTCTCTCTATCTCATTTATTTAATGGGAAATTGAGAATGTTAAAAAAAAATCGTAAAAAAAAAATAAATTATATTCCCGAGATGAAGATATGACATTCGAATAGTTTAATAACTTTTTCGGGGGAATTGAAGAATATTCTTCCAAATTATTAGCAATTCATTGAAAATTAACTTGCAATGAAAGCAGTGAAATTTTTCCGCAACTATCTGACGAAAACTCATGAAAAAAAAATCAGAAGAATGTTAGAAAAATTTAATTTTCAAAAACCATTAAAAAACAGAAGTTAGCGATAAAATTCCTCAAATTAATAAATCCCAAAAAATTCATAATTCTCAATAAATTAACAATAAATTTTCATAAATTTCCAAATGCATCTGAAATACGAACGAAAACATCTCAGTAATTTTTCAATAATTCAATTCACAAAAAATTATTTAATTTCACGGTGAATTTCATCCTCATTACTAAATATTGCAAACGTAATTAATTAGTTTAAATAATGAATTAATCAAAATAAAATCAAAGAGTTTTATTCAAACAGGTAAAAAATATTAATTTATAAGACAGTCTAGATGAATATAAAGCAGCTTAGTATCTAGATTTTGCCACAGGCTTGTATATAAATCCTTTTGAGAGAACGAGAGAAACAGGGAGAGAGAAAGCGGGCTACTCTTATGCTCCAGGGGCTCAAAATATCGATCCACTAGCCCCCTAGCGAGTCAACTCGATATTATATCTCAGTTCCCTTCGTCACACCCATCTTTTCCACATTCTCTATTCTCTTACTTCGTTTCACTTCGGGGTCGTTGCAGACGAAGTTTTTCCCACCGGTGTTGTATACCTCGCGCCCTTACTTCAATTCAGTAGCGAAGAGGAAAAACAGAATAAGTCGATTTTTCTCGTTAATTGTTTTTCTCAAATATCTCAGAAACTAATGGAGATACGTCCTTTTTGTCCTGAGGCTTTTTTGTAGCTCTTGAAATTCTCTACAAAAAAGCATGAGGGCAAAAAGGGCGTATCTCCATTAGGTTCCGAGATATTTGTAAGAGAAGATCGGCGAAAAAAATCGACTTATCCTGTTTCACCTCTTCACTACTGAATTCAAATTTAATATAAAGTATAAACAGAAGAAAACGTCCCCCCCCATCCTCCGGAGGGGGTCGTAACTTGTCTGCCTATTCCAAGAGAATTAAAAAAGTATTCATTTCGATTTTATTGATATTTCTTCATATATTATTATTATTCATATGATAATTGAATAAACCGACCTTCCTTCGGCAATTGTTTTCCAAACCGATTTATTTCCATTCTATTAATATTTCATTATATCATTGCCCTAGAGTCAAAAGAGCGTAAGCGCCATTTTTTTGAAAACTAAAAAAAATTTACCTGCATTTATTTTTCCGGAAGAATAATAAGTTACGTTCCTTCACTATTCAGCAGAAAAAATGGCACCCATGCCCTTTCGATTCTGAGGTCACAATATATCGTCGCCCTAGAGTAAAAAGGGCGTAAGTGCAATTTTTTGAAAATCTACGAAAAATAAATTTTCATTAATTTTTTCATAAGAATACTAATTTACGCCCTTTTATTATTCAGCAAGAGAAATTGGCACTTACGCCATTTTGATTCTAGGGGGACGATATTATTGTCATTCATATAATACAGGCCGCTTTGGGGCGAGGCAAACCTCGCACGTCTGACCCATCCTGTCTCATCAATTCCTTTCCTACTGACAAACTAATTTGAATGAAAATTCGGTGAAGATCGTTAAATGAGCGAGACAGAGCGCTCACGTGAATTTGCATGAATTTAATGTGTTATTCCATCGTGATTATAATGGTCGATGAGGTGTGTTTTTATATGAATTAACAAAGAACTTTCCACTCAAGTTCTAGAGGTAATTGGCGAGGAGAGATAATTGTTTTTAATGATTTTCTATTTTTAGAGGGTTTGGATTTTCTTTTGAATTCTCTTTGGACGCTGGTTGGTTGAACGTTTTTTTTCATCGATTTTTGGGGAAAAGACGAGTTTAAGAATTTGATGGAGATTATTTTGGGAATATCTCGGAAACTATTGGGTTTACGGGAATTAATCAAGAGACCTTTTTTGTAGAGAATTGAATTCTCTACAAAAAAGGTTCCTTGACATTTTCCCCTAAATCCACTTATTCCGGAGATATCCGCACTTCAATGCGCCCAAAATTCTCCAAATTATCTCTCTCCATTATTTCAATCCTCTGTACTCTCAAACCCAATTAATTAAACTTGTTATGGACGAAAATTAATATTTCTATGCATCCCTCTCCGAAAAAATCATTTTACATAATAAAAGTCATAATTACCTCTCAAATTTCCTGAAAATTAAAAAAATAACAATAAAAAAAAAATAATCAGAATCCATATTTTGTGTTATCGTTGAATTTATTATACGTTGAACTCAATCCCCTTTCTTTATCTCATAATTCCTCTTCTTCCTATCAGCCGAGGGGGAGAAAAATATATGTAATGATGAAACGATAAAAATCCTGCGGTCCAGATTAATTGTCTCATTTCCGGCAATCTTTCTTTTCATTTCTTTCTCCTTTTTCCCTTCATTTTATTAAGCTGACGTCTACACGCACTCTCTTGAAATGGAAAAAAAATCAGCATACGCAACACACACACTCATTCATTCTCTCTTGTTCTCTCATTCGTTAAATTTTTTCTTCTCATTCGTTTAATTACTTCAGGTTTTTTCTTTGATTTTTCTCAAGTCGACTAAAAATCACGCGGTTATAATCATTCATAT
>JABSMS010001253.1:0-17599 GCA_018902275.1 Aleiodes sp. PSUC_FEM 10030003
TATTAATGATAATATAAATTGCGAATTAAGATAATATTATATTTCAGTGATTTCTTACGACAAATTCACATGTGTAATGTGTATTTCGTATAAAGAATGAAAAAATAACAGCGAAAAAAAATGAAAAAAAAATGAAAAACATAATTAATTGACAAAAATTGACCATTTTACTTACACTATTTTAATTCCTGTATCCTCGTTATTACAATTATTTATTTAGTCATGCCAATATTCGAACTGTACGTTATACGTACAGTACGAATACTGCAATTTTATTATTGCTCCTTACTGCCGTTGTAACGAGGAAGATTTAAAAAAACAGGAGACACTGATGAAATAAAAAGAACCGAATTAAAGGGAAACAGTAATTCAATGAAAATTTTGTGTAATCTCTTTCACTCTGTCGCTCAATTTTCCAATCGAAATGCAGAAGAAAAAATTAATAACATTCACGATAATTACAGAGACATTGAGTACTTCAATTCAATTAATTTGCTTCTTAATTAAATTGGTTGATGAGCCTTGCAATTTTGTTGAGCAACATTATTTGCTTAAGTAATTATTTTCCAATACATTTGCTCTCGAGAAATGAAAAACTCTCAAGCGAAAAAAGCTGAAAAAATTCGCTTCCTTTTAAATTTTGGTTCATTCGGAAATGAGTTTTTAATGATTAGAAGTGAAGTGAAGTTTATTTCACTCCCGTTAGATTTTTAAAAGTCTTCTTATTTTGTGCCTCTTTTTACCTTCGTATTTTCAATAAAGTATTGAGTGGCATTTCCAATTTTCCGTCAATTTATTTAATCATTTCTTTTTGCATCAACATTTGCTTTTTTCAATCGCGTAATTCTGTGCGCAAGAAGAAATTATTATTTATTCAATTCAGTGGATCTCTTCATCGTTCTTTCTCTCGCTATCTCTCCCTCTTTGGTCCTTCACGTCGCGGCTAGTTTATCACGCTAAATTGTGTGCTTCCAGCATGTGCCAGCGTGAATTCTAGCCGTTTTGTGTCCATGGGTAAATGTTTCAACGGCGGTATACCAGAGCGTATTCGCGCATTGGAGATTGGCGTTTCACTCTCTCGCGTTCCCATTTAGCTCCATCAAGAATTGTACGTGTATTTTATATACACATATACATTAATACGGGGTCTATATATGCGTGTATGCCTCCATAAACGCATACACGTACACATTGGAAAACGAAATGTTGTGTCTTTTACAATGTGGCGGGGAGAATGTTATATACATGTATATATATAAAAAAAATGGAGGAAAAAAAGTAAAAGACAGTGTGTTAAGTTAACGGTGTTCTTCACTATAGTTAAAATGAAAGGCGGCTTAATTGTTGTCTATAATATTGCCCCAGCATGTACTAAATTTAAGAATGATAGTTTCAGTATTTCCTGAACGTCTGTCAGTGCTAGACAACGCGCGAAACTAAACTGACACGTTTGAAAAAAGGCTTTGGAACTTTAAAGAATTTTTTCTAATTTTTATTTTTTATTTTTACGACATTATCATTTTTGACGTTAATTTTGATAAAAAATTGTGAAAAAAGAAAAGACATGTGGTGATTTTAGGGAGAATATATTTTTCTTTTATTTAATTTCATTTTTTTTCGGTAGTTTTGTTTTTGTATTTTTTGAGTGACAATTCATCAATTGAAAGTCAAAGATTGGAACGATTTTAAAGAATCTTTATTCACAAAAGTTGGGAGAAATAGAAGGAGTGGAAACGCGGCTGCCAAAATGGTAAGTGTTAAAAATTTTGATTGTTAATTCGGATTTTTTTTCTTCTCATTTTCACAAAATTTTCAAATATTCCCACGTACCGTGAGACATCAGTGCGCAAGCGCTTGACGTATATAGTGCGGCTTTCGAATGATTAAAAGTGGGGAAAATTGAAGAAATTATGCAAATTCAATTATACAAACTCAATTGAATTTCATTTAAATTTATTGGAAAGTAGGAAATTCCATTTTTTTCCATCCATCGAACAAAAGAAATTATATAAAAATAGAATGAGAGAGTTGATGAAATATTCGCAGTGGCTTTCGAGAAAATAAAATAAAATAATTTTATTCAACGTAAAAAAAAATAATTATAATGAATGAATGAATGTAACTGGTCCAATGTTTCCTATGCTGTCCGGTTGCTCGTTTCGGCTCTTAATCCTCTCACTTTCATCGTACGATAACCCCGAGTAACACGTAATTCTTATTTATTCATCCTTAAATTTTTTCTGCCCCCTTCACCGGCGAAATTTCATTCATTCTCTAATGTGAAAGTAACGAGAGATATTAAAGAGTCAAGTGTAATTATGAATATCTACTTGAACGTGAAAATCTACGTAACCGAAGAGGCCTGAAGTGTCGAAAGATTCTGTAAAAACGGCTGAAAAAAGGGGAGAAAAAGAAACAAGACGTTGGTTGTCTGAAGTGTTCCCAAGAAAAAGGGGAAAAAAGTAATCCACGATTCAGGTTATTTGATAGTCAAAGATTTTCTTTCGCAAATTCCTCGCTCTTTATCGTTAAAATTTGCATTATCCAGCGAAATGTCATCGAACTATTCGTAATCGGCAGATTAGAATAATTGCGTAACACAAGTAATTGTGCAATGAGGAAAGATTTCATGATAAAAAGAAGTGTAGAAAAAAAGAAGAAATGAAGCTTTTACAGTACTTACACTCTTCTTACGTCTCTGTACACAGTGAGAGTAAAAATATTTCTAGCTCCAGGGGTTAATCCTCTCTCTCTTTCTCTCTTCCTTCCGCTCCCAGATGCTTATTTTCTTTTTCCTACTTTTTAACATTATACCTTTTTCCACGTTGTATATTTTTCTTTTTACGATAATCTACTTCTGGTGAATTTTTCACTGAACTCCAAGTAGAAATATCTCGTACAAGTTGGAAACATCGGTGTTTCTGTTTTTTTCTTTTTTTCCCTCTTTCTCCATTGGCAGTGAGAGGGGAAAAATGGAGCAATGGGTGTTGGACACACGGTGAAAGCACATCACCCAGAGAAGTAAAAAAAAACAGTGCATATACAATTTCATTGAAAAAAAATGGAATAAAACGGAGAAACGTAGATTTTATTAGATTTTAATTTTTATTCTTTATCATTTTCTTTCACTTCCTCTTTTAAAAAATTGCTAACGACCTATTTTTCCTCTCACACTCAGTGAGAGTTAGATTATAAACACGATAGTCAAATACCTATCTGTAACGCAGCTACTGACGACTATTAAAAGTCAGAAATAAACTGAAGAAAGTAGTTGACAGTTCGGTTTTCAACTGTCCTCACATCTTTAAAAATGTATGTACATATAGGTATCAAGTTTTGGTTTTTAGCCACACGTACAAATCTATGGTCTCTCTCTTCTCTTTCTTTCTTTCTCTCTGTACCGTGTCCGCCGGAAGTGGTGAAAACGATCGTCAACGTGACTCGAATAAAAATTTGTTTTCATACAGTTTCGTCTATGTGTATAAGAATAGTCATTGCGGGAAAATTCGTCATTGTCTCTCAACTGTTCGGGATGAAACTATCATATTTCTACACAATGACAAACGAGACCTTTCCTTCTTACTGACTTGCTGAGAAGTGGAAAGAGGGCGAGAGATGTTACGTGCACGTAACATTCATCTTGTGAAATAGAAAGAAACTTATGATTCTTTTTGTTTCTTCTCGCTTCGTATTATCAGAGAATTATCATTTGTTAAAGTCTCTCGTCTACTTTTTCCTTGTTCTAAAAAATTGTAGAAAAGAATAATGAAAAATTACGTAATTAATAGCCAACTAATTTAATAGTAATTTCCGAACTTCTTTCATCTTTAATAACAGTAATCTGATAATTTTCTTCCTCCGGGAGCATAACAACTCGATGTAAAAGTGAGTGGACAAGAGAAGTCTCTCCGTACTTTGTTGAGGCAAAATATAATAGTAAACTGGAAATTTAGAGAAGAGAAAGAATCATACACGTAATAACAAGGAAAATGAGAAAAGAAAGGGAACAATTAGTGGTTATGTCGGAAGTGAAAACGATAGAACCGAGATTAAGATGAATTATAATGATTGATTCTGCGGTAAAATGGAGACGACAAAGTACGAGATTATCGTTACGAGGGACACACACGACAGACTTCTCTCTGTCTGGCCACACTCATTTTTTCCACTCTCTCTCTTTCTCCTGCGCTTCTCTTTAAGCTACCGCATACACACATACCGCCATGGGGCAACTCTCAAGCCTTTAGCATGATATATAGCACAGTGTGTAACACGACTTGGCCACTTCTTCACAACAGGTTGTTCCCAGGGCTTTGAAACTCAGTCACCTGCGCCGACTTCGGGTCTTACTTGTGACTTTAACCATACAACATGTGGGGGCTTATATAATTTGGAAATATCACCTCTCTCATGGCTTTTGCAGCACACATAGATACACTAAGACACGTGTGCTCGTGCGACAAATTGTGGAAAATGGTTTTTGTCATTGTCGACACACCGTTGGATAAAATAGGATTTTTTTCTTTTTTATAGAAAAGAAAATTCCGTTGTTGAATTTCTCTTCTGTTTTTCTTGTCTCGTTAGAGAAAATATATAACCGCGGTATTTTTTCTTATTTCTTCTGAGTTTTTATCTGGAATTTATTGGATTTTCGGAGAATTTTTATGAAAATTTTATTCAATTTGGTTTTTTTACGAAAGTAAGACGATTAAATCAAAGAATATTATTTCATGGATTTATTGCTGATTGCAGGATAATTGAGTTAACTGAATGTTTTGGTCGTACTGAAATTATAGTTTGAAACAATTTCTCTGGATTTTTTTCCGGTTTTATCGTAAATGAAAATAACAGGGCACGTTTTGAGTTTTTTTCACTTTTTTAATAGCATCAAAATTTCAATTTAATTGCCATAGTAGAGTACACAGCTGGAAAAACTGGAATTTACGTTCTGAAAAAGTAGATTTTTTCTCATAATTATTATTCTCAAAACGAACATTTATTCTTTCGCACAGAATTTCACTTTTTAATTTATTCAAAAATTGAGGGAAAAAATGAGTAAAAAAGTTACGAAATTAATCAAAATTAAAGTGTCATTAGATATTGCAATAGAAGATTGTGAAGTGTTTTTTTAATTAATAAATTGACAAAACCATCTAGTTCAATGTCAGTGAGTAGTGGAAATAACGCACGCGGTCTGATCATTAATGCGTATATTAGAAAGCGGCATCGTATTCCCTCCGCGTTTCCCTTGGCATCTCAACTACTCAGACATACCAATATCGATCGTAGTTTAAAAAAAGAGGAACCTCAATAATTTTTTCATTTTGTACAGTGAAAGAAAATAAACATGTGTACATTATCGATGACTTAAGGTCGTTCAGTGGAAAAAACTTGAAGAGAAAAAAAAGGTGAATGCTTTCATGGGGTCAATGAAATATACATGAAGATACTGAATTATTGTTTTTCTTCGTAATTCACCGAAAAAATATACTTAGTCTTTAATTGAAAATTCAAAAAAAATCCTTTGATCTTCCTTCAATACTTATTCGTGATTAATATTACCTTCATTTTTAGTTGAATTAATTATCCGCACTTCACCTTGGAATAATAAATAACTGATGAAAAATATGTTTTTATGAAAGTCTGAGAAATTCGTGGGACTTTCCGCCCGTTTATTTTTTAAAATTTTTCATTGAATTAGTTTTCAAATGAAATAATAAATCGGAGTTATTCATTCTTGTTGACAGCGAGGAAAAAGAAATGATATAACTCTGTTTCTATGAGACGTGAGGTAGAAAAGAATATTGCATTTACGCAAGTATCTTGCAATATGATATTCCCAAGGATTATTCCCTGCATGGAATGCATATTTAATGAAATATTTACGTAAGATATGATTCCCTACAATTCTATATTAACAATTTTTTACTTTTAGAATTTTCGTTTGAATTTCGCGTCGCCTCTAAAAAATTTCCCCATCTCACTGTATTTATTGATCAACACGAGAGTAGTATAATTACTGAGCGAAACAAAAAATGTTCGACTGTATTAAATAAACATACCCGAAGCCATATTCATTACGATTAAATAAAAAAAAATCGAGCTAAAAGAATAAATAGAATGAATTGTACATGAGCGATTAAATTTTTTTCCCCAATTTTATTTCAAGGGATAAAAACAAAAAAATTATTATCTGATTAAGGAGACTGCGGTGAATTGTGGAGCGGCTCCGTTTTTCTCATTCATGAAGAAGGACTCGTGCATAAAATTATACTATACAATAATGAGTAACGAATCCAAAGGAGTAGAAAAGAATTTTTATCTCTGAAATAAAAAATAGAGAAAAACTAAAATTTTACCAAAGAATAAAAAAAATCCGTTAAAACTTTATCTGAAAGTTTCACTCTCGCTCTAGATTGTTTCACAGAAGGGGGTCGTCGTCTTTAGGGTCAAGGTGAGATTGATTCTGCTTTTACAGAATACCAACAAGCGTTTGCCCGCTCTACGAAAGAAAAGAAATGAAAGAAATATAGAATTCAAGAAAGGTCGATTCACTTCCTCCCGTTATATTCTTCAGCCTCAATGCTTCCCACAGCGCATTATAATTTTCCGAATTTCTCCAGCGCATAATTTCAATTGGCAAGCCCATGAATCAAATTGAAACATCAAGAATTATTTAGTTATCCGTAACAATCTCTATAAAATTAATAGAAGAGAAATGAAATGATGGGAAAAACAATTGATTAAAATTACAGTGAATAATTTTCACCAGACTGTGCACGCTTTTGCGTGCCAGTTGTGTAGCTTACTGAAAAATCATATGCAGCAGATTGAACGAAAATGTGTAACACACGAATGAGGTAAACGTAACGTCCAGCTATCAAAAGGAAAGCTAGAATGTACATGTATATCTATACAAAATGTTGCGGGAATGAATTCAGGCATATCCATTCGTTGGCTTACGGTACTTTCCAACGCAGACTATAATACATTTCTTACGTTAGGCGTGGTCCTGGCAATGCTGTACCGCCAGACGTTCTACGATACAATGTAATCCTTACACCCTTTGTACTTTTCTCCTCCTTTTTTCCATTCCTCTATTCTACATAGATATATATATATTTCAGGTCGTTTCACTGTTTCGTTTTTTTCCCTTTGGCCTCTTTCAATGTACTTGCCCCCTACGTACACGGCACGTAGACGATTTTCCGTACGCGATTCGAGTCTCGTGCAGATGGAAAATGTCGAAAAAGGAAGAGAGCCCACGGATCGAAATGGGGAAAGGTTAACGAAAATAAAGAAGTGGAGGGAAAAAAGAATAGAAAATGCTTGCGCCTTTTCTTTTATTTCTATCCTGTATTCTTTCACGTTACTTCACTCTCTTTCTCTACCTTTCGGAGGCTCCACGACACGGTTCATAAATTTTCTTCCTTTTGATGAAGGGGGAGGAGAAGCATCTGCTACGGAGCTTGAGCCCCATGATGACCTGTTAAGTAGGTAAAAATTTTCCCTCAACGAGACGACAACTAAATCCTGAAAGACTTCCGTTTTTTGAGGTTTTTCTTCTTTTTTCTTTATAAAAGTAAATTGCATTTTATTCAACAAGATTACTTACATAATTAGAATTTTTTGTTGCCTCCCCCGTAATTCAACGCGAAGCCCTAGTCGGCTGAATGTCGAATAAAATGCAACGATGAAGAAGTGAATTGAGTGTAATAAAAAATTGTGTGAAAAGAAGTGAAAAAAAGCCATCGTTTATATCTAGTTATTTTTTTATGTTTTTCTTCCCGTTTTTTTTCAACCTAAAAAGCCGTTGTTCTTTCCTTCAACCGAGGCGTTTACTGTAGTCATGAATTTTAAAATTGTCCTCGAAGATATTCTCTCACTCGTTCGGCTTTAAATGAGAGAAGAGGAGAGGGAGGAGAAAAAAAATACGAAGAAGCAGTGAATAGCAGCCAGCGGGGTAAAACGTATAGGTGTCGTGAATAGGTACTTCAACAAAATCCTACGAAAAAAAGTTGGGAAAAAAAAATTATATGAAAAAAAAGCGTCCTTGGAACTAGAACAACCGGAATCGACAAAGTCATGGAGTATACAGAGTAGGTCTCCACGAGTTCTCTTACAACTCATACAACAGTTTTCTTTTTTTTTCTTTCACTATCTCTTTCTCTTTTCCTCTCTCTTTCTTCCGCTCTATCATTCTGTTCTGAAAGTGACTCAAAATAGGACACAATTATTCACACTCAACGCAGCAGCCATGAGAGTATCCATGAAAATGCATTTATATATTTGCATGAATATGTTTTTTCTCCTCATCTTTTTTGCTTTTATTATTATTATTATTCAAAAAACATTTTCACCACCACTTTGTACAAATAAAAGGTGCAGAGAGAACGAGAGGGAGAGAGAAAAAAGCTCGAGTAAAGAATAACAAATAAAAAAAAAAGCAGAAGCATATCTTTCCATTCGCAGTCTGCTCCATAACATAACAATAAGCTTTTAAAATATGTATGCGAAACGGAAAATGTGTTGCTTTGGAAGGTCTATATGTGCAATTGTATTTGCAGACATGGGTATCCACGAAACAAACACCATTTCTACGAGTCTTTTCTCCCCAAAAACAAGAAAGAGAAAAACAAATAAAAATTTCTTGTACCTAAGAGTTTAGAGGAGTGTTTTTCCTCCTAACCTTCGCGTGTAAAATAGAGACAAAAAACCAGATGGATATGAACTTTTCCCACTTCCACTTCTTCCTCCTCTCCGAATGTTACCCCTTTTTTTATTATTATTATTTTTATTATTTACTGAGAAGACCAGTGGGAATATAAAAGCATGAGTCGCGGAGTCAACAGCCTGCGGGCTGCTCGTGAGTGTAAGACAAAGAGGTATGAAAAAAGGATAGAGAAAAGAGGGACATGAGGAAAATAGAAAAGATAAAAATTGAAGAATCGAGAGGGAATTGGCAATAAACGGTGGCAAATAAAACTTTAGCAGGAGAGAACGGCTGTGCCGAGCGCTGGAGATGGTTTTTCTACTTGGTTTTCCTGCAGTACCGACTTTCAATATACCCTCCTCTCACTTGGCCAATACGTGGAATACGTGGGCCAATGGTGGCGCCCACAGGGGGTGATTTTTTATTTTTTATTACTTTCCTTGTCTATTTCCTATTTTACATCTCTCCCCGCGAGTTTTTCGTTTTATTTCATTTTACTTACCCAAAAAACTTCATATTCCGCATGAGTTGTGGGAAAATCTCTCTCCATTTCGTACCACCAAAGTTATGCCAACACTCATGCAGACTAGCTGTATCAACAACGTTCAACGAGACTGACATCAATTTTCATTTTCCCGTTTTTTCCCCCTTTTTTTCCTCTTCTCCTTTCACATATTTTTTTCTTCTCTCATTTTCTCTCCTCTCCCATTTTTTTTTCTTTTGTCACTGTACACCTCAACACGACGTCGCATGCAAATTCTCCGCAAAGTAGTTGGGAGGAGAAGTCACGATCGACGGTTGTCTCGTTTCGACTAGACAGGATCCCAGCCGGATTCTCTCTCGTTCGTTTACCCAAGTGACAGTGGTTAAACAAGGGAAAGAATGGAGGTGAAATGGTGAGAGAGAGGAGAAAGAGAGAGAGATGCTAACGGATTTTTTTTCTTTGACACCGGTATTCGTTTGATGAAGTTCTACCGTTTAACAGTTTTAAACTTTCTGTTTTACTGATTTTTCACATTTGTCAACTTTTCACAAGAGCGTTGCTCTCTTATTTCCCGAGGATACTCATGGGAAGGAAGAAGTATTAAGGAATGTATTGAATGTCTAACATTTCTGAGTTCAACACTGCGGAAAATGTCAATCATTTTAGCGAGTTCATTAAACAAATATTGGAACATTCTAAGAATTTTACGAATCTAATCAACAGTGAATAATCAATGAATTTCAGAATCCATGAGTGCAGAATAAATGCGCGATTCAATAATTTATCCAGAAGTAAGGAAAAGTTATTGACTTACTGACAAGTGATGGCTCTCGATTCTGCCTTCAATAATTCGGTAACGTCTAATTTCTAGTTAGAGATAGCAAATCGATAATTTGATAAGTGAAATCCTGGGAAATGCGGTAAATTACAATGTATTCCTCACATGGGGATTCACTACAAGCACACAATAGACTCGCTCAATGTCTATTCACTGTAGGTTTCAGTAACTAATTAGAATTTGAAGTTTATATTGGAAGGGTAGTGATAGAAATTGCGGTATCCAGTGGAAGGAATTACAAACACTCACTAAACAATGAAGAAAATGTTTTATTTATTTTTCTTCAATTTTAATTGATAATATGATTACTCTCAAGACACGTTCCAAACAATTCTCATGGAATTCCTCGTTTTATCTTACGCGCACAATCAACGATTACGTAATTCTGAAAAAATTCTTTACCCTTTCATTAGAACACAATGATCAATGATTCAATTAAAATCATTTTTTATTTCGTTCAATTACTTGTTAAAATTCAATTACCGTAGAATTTGAATTCTCATGATTTTTGAATTAAAAAAAAATTCGATTTATCAATTGCAATGATTTTCGAGAAGTAGAACTCAATTGTCATTTAGGAAAACTAATATTGCCGTTACATGAATGAATTAAATTTGTAATTAACACGATACTGAGTACAAATTTATCGAATTCCGATAGTGATTTGTAACTGACCGCAAAAAACAACGAGTTAAAAAAATAAGTTGATCACTTTAATGTTTTACGATCGCAATACAGTTTGGACAATACCAATAAAGTAACTCTGCATATCGTGCAGTGCTACAATGTCTACGTTAATGTTCCATTGAATTTTAAATTTATTTACTGATGATAATCAAACCTGTGCATTCTTAATAGCCAAAGAATTCAAACGATAATGACGAAAGCGATGAATAAAAATAGAATGAAATGAAACTAATAAGTAGACTCACTCATATTAATACATAATTGATGCAACGAGTCTCCAACATAAATCATAATTCTGTAACAACTTACGAGTACTTCGTGACTCATGAACTTTCGAATGTTTCTTCCCATTTTTTTTTTAATCCATTTTAATTTTATGACACACGTGAATTGATTGCTTTTATTACCGCCGTAATTTCACATTAGTCTGTGTGAAATCATAAATGAAATAATTTCCTTCTACGTGATCCTTTATCACAATTGCATGAAACAGTTTGATATGTAAATAAGCACAGAGATGAGTATCACTGCCACATGCTTGCGAGTAACATTGCCGAAGAATGAAATTGAAATGAAAGAGAAGAATAATATTATTCAGAAATAACAAAAAAATAAGAATATGAAGGAAGAAGAAAAAATAAACGAACTGAATCACTTAATTATTGAGATGCCTTTGAGCTTTCATATCCACGGAAACAGTTCACTTATTCTATTTCTATTTCTCTCTCTCTCTCCTTTCCTCTTACGTGAATATCTATAACGCCTTTGGTTCCCGTTCCCTTGCATAACAAACGCAATAAAATGTAGATTAGCAGAGGAGAGAATGCAAGGTTGCTCTCATTCTTCATTACTTATCCTTTACCATTCTCTGGCGGTTTTAATTGAAAAAATATCAGTTTAAAAAAAATTGAAAAAGGAAATCAATATAAAAAAACAACGAGGAATCATACAGTTCTCTATTTACGGGAAATAAAAAGAGTATTTGGATACCAGATACAGTGAGAAAAAAAATGGAGCATCATAATTGGTATATAAAGGCGACTGTGTTGTGAATTAACTTCGATTTATCGATTCACAAGAACCAAACATTTACAATGATTTTTTTCACTCTATCCATCTATCCACGTCTCTCCCAATTCCGTTGAAATTAATCCAACAATTTCAATTACACAAATTTCAATATCACCATGCAATATCGAAATTAATTATCTTCCAATAACAATAATAATGAAAGGAAATAAATTAATTAATCGATAATGAAAATATTGACTGGCATAATTATTAGCATTATAATAATCAAATTGAGTGAATTAAATTAGTATGAAGTGCGTTCTATTTGGGTATTTAGGCGAAGTAGATGATGGCATAGGGTGTAGTGAGCCTTATACTCAGTTGGGCCTAACTCCCTTAAGTATAGTAGTAGGTACGCGTGTAATTACTAGGCTGCACAGCATACGCGAGTAGCAGTATAGTATAGTTTAGCACAATGCTATGGAATAGAAGAAGACAAGGGTACATAGAGTACTATGTATGTTAACGTCGATGCAATCAGCGTTTACATATACATATATAGAATGGTAGTCTTCCATTTATATGGTAGAAACATCAGGGCCCTGTGTCTACACCGTAACCATATGCATGCCCTCAAGTATGAGCTCACGCTTCGCGACATTACCCGTGGAATACTCACTGAGAAAAATAATGAGCACCGCAGTTGCTTGACTCTCTCTCTCTCGCTCTGTTTTACTCATGCATTTACCATATTTAAATGTATATATGTATATATGTATGCTTATACTATCTGTGTTTATATCTAACGCAACAGTCTACGTATCTCCGGGGCACTGTTGGCCCATCTTTTACTCATTCCATCTGTGTGTTTGTTTCTTCAAAGCAACAAATCTTCATCTACCAAGAAAGACTCTCCTTTGATTCACACAGATGAAAAAAAAACATCTCTACGTCTCACTAGCTGCATCATTTTAGGCTTGCTTTTTTAATTCTTTTTTTGGAGCTCATTTCATCCACTGAACTCTTTATACTTTGGTCAAATTTTTTTTTACTCATCTCCCTTCTTGTCCCTCATTTTTCTATTGATCATTTCTCACTTAATTTCAACTTTTTTTTCTTCTATTATCATTCACAATCTTTATCCATTTTTTTTTCTTCGCAAAAGCCATAGAAATTGATGATAAAGTGCGCGAGCTTTTCATTAGCCTCTGATGCATCCTCTTCTCATCCCTCTGTTATTTAATGAGATGATTTAATTGGGGAATAGAGAGAGACGTGACTCACATAATTGGACGCCAATCTCATTCTTTTCGTTTTTTTTTCATTTCTTTTAATTTCTTTTTTACAGTAGCATTCTTCTTTCACGTCTCAGACACTTCTTTTGTTTAATGAACTTTCTGAATTTTTTTTTGTTTCCTCAACTCTTACTTTTTAATGCCCTTTTATAATTTATACTTTGGTGCTTCTTTTATCGGAATTAAATCAGGTGGTAATGAATAGTTGAAAAATAAGAGAATGATGGTAAATTGAAAGGATATTATGTAATAATACGAAATGTCTATCATACCGGAAATTCGTGAGTCTGGAAAATATTCCGGAAGTGCCTTTACGGATTCCAGACCTTCTGGATAACGTTGAGACGCTGTTCGCAATGAATAATTCTTTCCTCTCTTCTTTTTGTAGCGTTCCGAGAACTCTCGAAATGCTCAACTATTTTGAAAGATTCTAGGATTTGAGCGACTGTGAGTCTTCAAATTAGAGCACTGCTTTCTTGACATGAACAGAAATTCGTGCGAAATAAATATAAAGGCATTTTAATCAATTTGATTATTATGAATTCATGTCATATTCGCTCTTCTCTTGTTGACCCGCGTGCCGTCACCCTCCAGACGTTTTGCTCTCCTGACGATCCATGAAAACTGGGATTTTATACGAATGGCGGCGAAATCCTGTTGAGCAGAGAATCAATCCGAGAGAAAACCGTTTAAAATTATTTATTTGGCATTCGAAATTTTTTTTCTATAAAAACGGAATTGCATTTGCTGCGTTATGAGGTTACATATAGCCTGCAATTCTTATTTTTCAATAAAAATTGATAATTATAAATAAACAAATGGTTTTAAGATTGGGAAAATGCACTGGGTTCCGTCACCCCTCAGAGAGGGAATATTTGTATGTACGTAATAGAAAGAGCATGAATGATGAAAAAAGTTAACTAATAATTTCATTCTATTATTAACCCCTCAAGCTCGGGGTCCATGCCTCGCATCGACCCGTCCGTCAACGCACAATTTTTACAAACATTAATATTCATCGAAATATAGGACGCAGTGAAATTTCACAAACACTATTGCAGAGAGAAATATTGTAGCTTCAAGCAGACATTAATTTTATAATTATTGATTCATGAAGAGTTATGAAATTGCCGTGATATTTGGCGCGCAGTGGGTTGAGTGGTAAAAGGATCCCGTACTTGAGGGGTTAATAAGAAATGGTATATGTTCTCTTATTTTTATGATTTGGTATTCTGTGAAACCTTCAATTACTTTTACACTGTTAAAAAATATTGAAAATTCAGTATCAATGTGTACATTAAAGGTCAAGACCGCAATTTTAATTCTCGTTAAGATAGAATTGTCTTTTAAATTTCATTTTTCATGGAAAATTGAAGAACGGAATGATTCTTAAGATGCACTAAGCATTGAAATTTCACCGAGCAATCTGAATTTTCATGAATTGCCTGAAATTTCATGTATCCACTGAATAATCCACTTCGAATGTATACCTTTAATCATAATTCAATGGAAATTAGAACAATTATTTGCAATGAAATTTCAAATCTTATTTGAATATTTTCACATCAAATGAATATCCAAGAAATAAATTCCCTTAAATTTCAAGCTCAGTGAACGTTGTTGAATATTTCAATATTCTTTCGTTGAATTTTAAATAATAATTTCCTACCAGTGTAGTTTCAACGTTACCGTCAAAATATATATTTCATTTCTTTCGTTCTATTTCACACACTATAAATTTCTAAAATCTTCTGGAAAGTCTTAGAATTTATCGAGAAAACCTGAGAAAATCACTGTAGTATTTTAGAGTTTCTTGAAAGTTTCAGAGAAATTGTCGAAAGGCTCAAAACATTTTATAATTCAGAGGATTCGAAGAAGTTCCAAAAATTTTGAAATCAATAGAGTCATAAGATACATCGCATCTCCAATTTATTTATTGACTCGAGAATAGAATTCCGGTTAAATTGTTGATGACCAGTCATTCCAGAATTCTCGTGGATGGAAAGAAAATTAGGTCATTGAATGTGAATTATTTTACTCATATAAACTATATATCGAATAAGAAATGAAATAAACCATCTTGACATCGGTGCTTCATCGAGTTGAATATTTCACGAGTAACATGCAAATGTACATTCATAAAGTTGAATTAGTAAAGACAAGCGGCATTAATTAGTGATGTGCAGGAGATTGAAGCAAGGATCCGCCATGAAAATTACATAAAATTCAGTAAAAAATATCTTCAATATAAAACAAATTGGATATTCAAGAAGATTCATAATCCATCAAAATATGAAAAACGATAAAAAATAAAGATTTCCATTGCAAAACAATTTCAATTGTCTACAATCTTTTACAAGGAATGAAAAAAAATTAACAACGAAAAGAGAACTAAAAATTACGAAATTTATATTCTTAACAACGACTCGATAATACAATAAATAGCTTCCTAATAGCCAATAATTTCTTCTCTTTTCTATTTTTCTGTTGATTTCAAATTGACAATAAGGAGACAGTGAAAACGTTCAACTGCAGAAATAAAGAAAAACAAGAGTATTGCCGAGGTAGGAGGGTAAGTAGAGAAGCAGAACAACGTCAATTGTGATTGGATTATAAGCCCGATGGATAACGCGTGCACTATCATTCTCTGCGGTAGTTATGGGTATTAAAAAAGAGAAAGAGACGGAAAACTAAAGAAAAAAGGAAAAAATGGAAGAATTTTTGCCGACGTTGGCGAAGAGGAACCGCAACGCGCAACCAAAAGAGAGAAAGAAAGAGGAAGAGAGAGTGAGATTCGCCCGTTTATAGTTTAACGCTTGATAACCGGTCGAGTGGAAAACTCGGGATTTTCTTCCTCTTCAATCGAAATCTTCTTTCTCTGTTTTTTCCTTAGAAATAATTTTTTTAAACTTATTTCTTTAGCTCTGTCGTTCAAATTAATTTCAGCGCTTTTCCGAAATTCTTCTTTCTTCTCATATTAGGCAATAAATTATTTCAGTGACTCCGCTCATCCGCACTACTTTACTTTATGATTTCAGGTGTCAACCCGTGCAGCAGCAGTAGCAACGAGAACTGCTGTTCTTATCTGCCTGGTTTTCCTTCTCGTTGAAATCGTGAACCATGCGGAAGGTAATTCACATTAGCTTATTATGTCACTCGTTTCAACAATTTGTACTTCCTTGAACTACTTTTATTTCGTTCTCATTATTATTATGGGGTTTTTTGTAATTAACTTTTCAGTTTTAACGGGAATTACTCGAATTACATGCTATTTTTATTTCGGTGATGGAGATAAATTTATTCTAATTGAATTGGGAAATTACGTGAAAAAGTGAAGACGGGTTTCATCTTGACAGATACGAGGATCATATTCCTATTGGTGGAACTTCAATAATCATTAAATGATTAATGTGGAGAGGTAATATTAGATCGAACTGGGGTTACCTGTGTGGGAATTACTAGTGCATTCGCCGCTTGACTTTTTAGCTTCGTCGAAGAGAGAAGGGAATGAGGAGAGATGTCTCAATTTGAAATAACTTTTTTTAATTCTTTACTGTCACAATTATCTGTGGAAAATTCAATGTAAATTTTGAGTGGAATGAAGTGCCGTCAAGTGGAGATCCTGGAAGATTCCGTAAAAATATCTTTTCTTTCTTGCCTGAGAAATCGTCTATTTGTGTTTCAAAGAGGACTTGGATGTCTTTTGAAAATCGAACAATTTCCATCCGCAAAGCCATAAAAATTATATGAACAGACTGTGGAATTTTTCATGAAATTGGTTTTTCATTAATTTGAAAATCGCAGCGAGGAATGTAAATGGCCAAAAATTAAATGGTAACTAAAAAATGAGACGATTTCTTCATCAACTTTGTCAATATTTTAACGACTTTTTAATGGAAAAATGACGTGAAGACATCGCAAAATTATTTCCGAATTATATTAATGAGATTCCTCTTAATTTTTTTGAAGAATTAATGAGACGGGAATATACTATGACAATTATCTCCGAGAATATTTAAAAAAGAGACGGGAAACGATCGTATTTCTGAGAGTCGAGAGAATTCTTCACTCGAAAAAAATGATTGGTACCCTCGTAAGCAGAAGTAGGGATTTTTATCTAATGTAATTGATACAGACAGCTAATAATTTTGGGAAATAAATGGATCTGAATCGATTAATTTATGATACTAATTAGGGAAAATCATTATACTCTAAATATCACTGAGCATCTCAATAATATTTTCTGTTTCTAACAGTACTTTTTACCATTTTTCTTTTTCCGTGTAGAATAAATTTTTCATTCCTTAGCCGAAATAAGTTTATTATCATTTCTGTTCTTCGGCGATTTTTTTTCGAGTATAAATGGTATAAAACGAATCCTCCACCTTTGAAAATTAATAACAAAATAATCGAGCATTTCTTTCCATAAACTTTCGCGTTGGATTTTTCCACAGCCCGCATGAAAATGCCGTATATGGCAAACATATAGTGAAAAATATATGTAAGATATGTGGTCATATATGGCGGCAAAATTATATATATGGAACCATATATTTTTCATATTTTTCATT
>JABSMS010001263.1:0-17598 GCA_018902275.1 Aleiodes sp. PSUC_FEM 10030003
CCCCCCCCCCCCCATTAACAATGATGAAAATCAAAATATTGAATGAAAAAATTGAAATTACGAACGCTTTGAATCACATGTATTTTGTGCTAATTGTAGTATTTTTAAATTTCACCATGCTGTTCCCAGGATAGCTGAGTATTTATTTATTAAGGCAATTGAGTACTTAATAATTGAATGATTTGCTGTATCGCATATTCCGTTTCTAATCTATACTTTATCTACATATTGGAGAAAAAAAACTAACAGACGAAAGGGAGGGAATTTGAGAAATTCAGGGAACTTTGACCCATGAAAAATAATTACAGTAATACCATATTATTATCATTATTTTATAGTAAAACCTTTTATTTTTTCTATGAGATAATTGAAATTATTCTAGAAGAAGTACCGGAATAGACGCGCCACTGCATAAACCCATTTGGGCGGAATTCTGTCAGATTTACTGAATGTTTGAGTTCCAACAGCTTGAGATTTCTGATATAAATAATCATATTCCTGTTCCAGAGCATTCTGTAGTTTTTTATTCTCTGTTACCAGTGCTATCTGCGATTCAAGGTCACGTTTAACTGATCTGTAGCCTGAAAAATAAGGAGAAACTTTGTTATTCAAATAAACAAATCGGGAGAGATGTTAATCTATCCTCTGGCATCACTTAATTATTAAAATAATTATCAAACAAGCAGGGGGCCGACTGAGATAGATCAATCGTCACGTATTCTTCTTTCATTTTAGCTAATACATTAGTAGAATGCTTCCGGATGTAATTTTATGAGGAATGCATCATATTCTTTAAAAACGTAGAATAGATCAGTAGGAGAAACAATTTTTCGGAAAACACATTTTTCTCAAGAACCTTTGGAGCGATTCACCCGAAATTTAGTAGAGAACTTGGGGTACATGAAGCAAATATACTGAACACTTTTCAGATGGCTAGATATGACCGTTCCGGAGTAATGCGATGACGTGTGTCGTCACGTACATGTATACCTACACATACCCATAGATACATACAGACATTTTCGTAAAGATCATTTCTCGATGCTAACGATCATTTTTCTTCATAATATAATCAAATCTTAAAATAGGAGAATATAATGATTCCATATCTCTCATTCAGAAGCAATGAACCATCAACATTCAAGAAAATAGTATAAAGGTCATTCGAATGGCCGCATTTCCTCGGATTCTAATAACCGTATGGAGATGAAACTGGTCTAGTTTTACGCGAAAACGTGTCTTCTGTCAGATGATGGAAACTCTGAGGACTTTTGACTAACATCGCGACAAGTTTTTTAAGCATAATTTCATTGAAATTGGCTAAGTATTTTTTCAATTATGAACATTCGAAAAAAAGACACTTTTTTTTGTTAATATCTCCAAAACTACTCCACCGATTTTGCGCAATTTCAATATGAAACATGATGTTCCAGAAACATATAAACTCACGGAATTCCATGTTTCTAGCTCAAAAATTCACTGAGTTATCGTGCCAAGAACCTTTGAGAGAAAAAAAACAAAAATTGTGATAATAATCGAACGAAAAATCGGAGCAAAATTTACCCCGAGATTAAAATGTGCGCCTAATTGATATAAATCTCATCACACAACCTGGGTGCCATCGGTCGATTTTTCGCTGAGATATTTTAGAAAAACGATTTTTCAAAAATTGGCTTCTCCTCGAAAACTTTTCGGCCGATTTCGCCAACATTTCGTTGAGAACATTTTGCATGCGAAATGAGGACAGTGGCAAATTTTTAGACCGCTAAGTATAACAGTTTCGGAAATATCCGTCTATGCGTCATGACAGATTGACATATCGTCGCCGTAGAGTCAAAGGGACGTAAGTGCCATTTTTCAAAGGCCTCCAAAAATTCATTTTAACGAAAAACTAATGAGTTATTGCGTTTTATTATCTAGAAAAACAAGAATGGCACTTATGGCCCTTTGCTTCTACGGCGGCGATATATATACAGACACAGACACGTACATTCTTTAAAAATGTGACGTTTCCATAGCTTCCATTTGGAAGCAAAAAAAGAATGAATGGTTTTACATAAATTTTTACCAAAATTTGAGGACCCAATGAGTGTGAGAGATGGTCTCTGATGATTCGGCAGATTGTACCAAAGACCTTTAGCATGATATGTCCATCCAGGACGAGTAAATTCCCTCAGTTTTATTCGATCATGCATATCTCTCCTCTCAATTTTATCGTGAAATGATTTTTCAATGATTGTATAGGCCGCCGGAATGCCGCCTGCAAGTCCTTTTGCTCCAAAAAATCCATTGGCAGTCGGATGAGCAGTCAAAATTTCACAAGTAGCTCCATCTTCTTTGAGTAAAGCGTTTTGATATTCAGATGTTAAATTAAAATAACTCGTTGCAATACGCAAAAATGCACCTGACGGGGCAGTTTCGAGAAGACGGAGGGTGACTTCACTATCTTGATAAATACCCAATTGGCCCATTTGAATTAGTGGATAAATACGAGTATCGGAACCTGAAGACAATTGAGAGATTAGTAGAATTTTGTACAATATTGGGCATAGAATGAAATGTTATGATTTTTTTGGAAAAAGTTTAATTCTTGATGAAATTCGTCATGAATTTGAAATAACTATTTCGATTTAACTGAAAAATTAATCAAGAATGAACGAAATTAACGTTATATTGAACTTATTACGTTTAAACCGATAATAAATAAGATTTAAGTTGTTTCATATGAGTTTCATGAGCATTTTTTTTGTAGCATTTTCGATAGTATAATAAAACTTCGATTACCAACGGCGTCGTTCCAATCTTCATCTTATACTATTTATTTCCACCATACAGACCAAATATTTTTATTATTATTCGACAGAAAAGAATTATTTACTTGCAGTTGTGGGAGCATTCATTTCAGCTAAAAATAATGATTGGATTCTTTCACGTATAGCTTCACTGAATAGCTGACATTCACTTTGTAATGGATGATAGAGTGATTTTTCATCATAAAACATGATATTCCCAGGCATCAATCGAAAACTAAATTCTGAGACACGTCGAACCAATTCATCGTAAAAATCACACAATTCCTTGCAATCCTCGATGAGGAAGTAACGATCTTGTCTATTAGTGAAGTAGTCATTGCTCAAATTAGCTCTATAAAAATGTATTTCTTCAATTACTTGAATTCCTCAATGAACATTATTATTTTTCTTCAGTTTTTTTTTTCTTTCTGTTTGTACTTGCCCACTGATTATGATTGAGTTATCGCAAATATACACTTTCATGTGCTGCAGACCAATCAACTCATTAAATCGATAAGGTATGAGGGCTTTAATAATTCCTCGTAACTGTGGCGTATGATAAAAAAACAATTTGCAATTATCATTGGAATTTTCATCAATTAAAGGCAATAGCATTGTTCGGGAATTTATTTTTCCTCGAGATCCTCTCATGAAGTCCAGAAGAATATTGATTTTCACATTCCTATTTGTAGACTGTATTGACTGCTTGATAGCATTTACCTAGAAATATAATGAAGAAAATGTAGTAGAAGTTGAACAACAAAGGATAAATCGACTAATCATGCAGATTATTTTGGAAATATCTTGTAAATTACAAAATTTACAAAAATATATCAGGAAATCTTTTTTAGAGTCCATTAAATTCTCTATAATCCTCTCTTGATCATTTATCTCAAATCTACTACTCCCGAAGTCATTTACAAAATAATAAGAATATTTTTTTTATCTTGCTACTGCTTCACTTTGGAATCAGTCAAATAAATATTCTCTTTTTGCTCTTTGAATAAATGAAAATAACAATGATTGATGACAATTGCTGTCACATCAAGAAAATTATGCACATACGGACCTACCAAATCTCCTTCCAGTTTCCCAGTGCCCAGATAGAGTGAAGCTATTGTTATTCTGTTCTCAGCTTTTTTGCATTTCTCTACTAGAGTTGAATAAAATACAGCAGGCTCATGAATTATATTAATCTGGAAAAAAAGAAAAATAGATCCATTTTAAACACTAGCATTCTCCTCTTCTCTTCATTAAAAAAAATAGTAATTATTCAAAACAAATGAGCTAGAATATTTATACTTTAGAACCATCGATTGGAAAACAAGGAGCAACATCACCCAGCCAACTAAAAGTTTCCATGGTTCTCCACTTTGTTCCCTTCAATTCATCAGTATCCTCATGAGAAATATTCTCAGATTTGATTCTGGAATTAACACTGTAATATTTCCAATGAATTTTACAAAGTTTTTGTATTGAACGCAGATATTTGGAATGCCGCAATGGAGACCTAAAAATGAAAATAATTTTTTTAACAATTAAAAATTAAAAATATAAACAATGACAGTTATTGAATAGTATTCTTGAAAGTGTACCGAGTTAAAATACAAAGAATTGAACTGTTCATTGGTGCTTCAAAATGATTCAAACTCGTTTTTTTATTAAATTCTACATGGAGTATGATTACATTGAACTATCAAATTGCAGCAGCTTATGTACACTCAGGTTATGATACTCGGAAGACATGGATACAAACGTGCTGAATTTCTCTCTTTCTTTTTTTCTCTCTCTCTCTCTCTCTCTCTCTCTCTCTCTCTCACGTGGCATATTTGAACGCAGTTGGTAACATTGGAGAGACTCTTCTTCTCCGTTTGAAAAATATATCTCTCTACCTCAAGGAAAAGCCTAGCCATCTCCCTCATAGAATGACTAAGCAATATTATTTAGAGGACAAAAAACTGAAAGCTGTGGCTTTTGCAACGAGTGATAATTTTGCTTATACTTGATGCTTAATTACGTTATGGATGGCAAGAGATCGATGAAAATGGTAATGTAATTTATTTTTTTAATTCAATCAATGTCATGTCTTCCCTCTCTTTTCTCCCTGAGTAGACATACGTTTTACGTCAAAACACGGAGTTATTATTTACTTAACCTCTGCTGCGTATCTTTCATCAATGAGAAAAAATCATTGTACAAGTCATGTACAATGTTCTTTTCAAAGAAAATTATTTCCTAATATTTTTTAATTATTTCCTTTACCCTTAATTATTAAAAATAATCTATAAATGTGTTTGCTTTTTCTTCAAGGATCCATTATCACCAGGCCCATGTCTAGACATCAGCGACGATGAGCTCGTATCAATTTCTGTACGTGATTTGAATCGTCAATTAAAATTACGAGGATTATCACGCGATGAAATTGTGCGAATGAAACAACGTCGTAGAACATTAAAAAATCGTGGGTATGCAGCAAGCTGTAGGATAAAGAGAATTGAGCAGAAGGATGAACTTGAAACTGAAAAATCACAGGAGTATCGTGATATGGAGAATATGCAGGACGACAATAATAGAATGAGAGAGGAGGTAGAGTCAATGCATGCAAAGTATTTGGCTCTCAAAAAATTTGCTATGGAACGAAACATTCCAATTCCACCTGAATTGGAGAATATCTGATTGAACAAATTATAGATTACATTTTAAAATCGGCTCTCCTATTTCTTAATTTGTAAAGATAATACAAGATTTTTTATAGATTTTTTTTCAAAGAAGAAAAAAAACATTCAATTGGAAAAAGAAGATTTTACGCTTGAAGATAAGAAAGTCGCCTTTCAAATAACAAGCATTATATGTGCTACGTAAAAATATCTGCCGACAGAATATTCGCGACAAAAAATCTGGAGAAAATTTTTTTAAATGAAATATAATTTTCCAAACACAGAATATTCATAGTACCTATTTGATTGGATCAATAAATGTGTAGAAATTGTGAAGAATTGAACGCATCGTTAATTTGTAACAAATTATATTGTCAATGTAGGGCAAATATGAATGAACGGTTAAGATCATTTAGTAAATCCTAAACTATCAATGGTAATTGATTCAGAATTTAATGTAGATTAGAAAAAAATGAAACATTGAATTCTTGTGTGAATAAATTGAATTACAGTTATGTACAGAAAAACCAATGTTACCAATGAATGATAACAAGTATCGAAATTATTATTTCTTTGAATATTTTGCTCCAGATAGAAGAAAATTTTTAAAAATTATACTGAAAATATTTATTTCATTAAAAATCAAGCTTCGTCCACTCAAATATACATGTTCATTCATTGGCTGAGTTATCCTGATTATGTTTGAATTGATCATTATTAATTTCTTTAGACAGGATTTTCTCTCTCCGGACACTTTGTCAAGATACTGACACATTCGATCATACACTAAAGTATTTACCAGCAAACTGGTGTTGTTTTTGAAAAGTCAATGATTTCAGTTATTTAAGTGAGTCGCAATATTTAATTTCGTTTAATGTATTTGATCATTAATTAAAAATTCACTAATATACAAATTAACCTACTAACTACATGTACATTTATTGAATTACCTAATAGCCTGTATTTTTGTTTATTAGTGACAAAATTAGGAAATGTAAAATCACTTGGGAATGACATTAATCTAGAAATTTCTCTAGGCGTAAAATATCTCAATTTCAAACTCTTCATAAATTCTAATCGTTTTTCATATTCTTCAGTATTTTTTATACGTGCAAGTGTTTCTTCAACTGCTGATGCAGATAGTGGTGAGTAAACAGAGCCAGTACCCTCGGCGTATCTGTAATAAGCCTTTGTAAAGCAGCAGGATCCAACGGAATCAGGGCTTCTGATATCCAGAACATTCAAACGTTTTGCTAATGTTTCGTCTGATAATAAATACTGCTCCAGTTTTTCAAAATCCTCACAATTGTCTTCAATAATATCAGAAATTTTAGAAGCAATTGACCTTTCTGGAGTGAGTTCATTCCTGAATTCATCAGGAATTGATTGAATTAATGATGAATCATCAAAACAAAAACTCAAATCTTTTCTTTTAGCTATCAAATAATATCTTCTTCTACTATTTGGAATTTTAAATTGGCATGGACTCAAAATAAATTCCTTGAAATTAAATTTATCTCTAATTGTATCAATAAAGCAAGCCCTTGTCTCAGACTTATCGAAACCCACTACATTCTCTAGTAGAATAAATTTTAAATCATCAAGTTGCTTCATAATTTTTAAAACTTTGAAAAGTGAACAAGTCCTTGCATCATCTTTATCTTTCTGTAATCCAACTCTTGTAAATGGTTGACAAGGTGGACTCATAAAAATTGCATCAATTTTCATTTTATCAAGTTCGTGAAAATCCAGTGATCCAATGTTTCTATTGAGAATTTTAGTCGATGGAAAATTGTGTTTATAAACGGAATTTGCGACTGTATTTATGTCAACAGCAGCTATCACCGTCCCTTTAACTTGGCTCTCTACAATAAGAAACAAAATAAAATAAAAACTGTAATCAATTGAAAATGAAAACACAAGTATGATTAAGGGATAATGAATGTAATTATATTTTAAATACCATTGAGTGCATAATGCATTCCTCCAATGCCACTGTACAATTCTAAAATCCTCATTGTTACAAATAAAAAACGAACATCCAAGTTTCTTGGAAAAAATAATTAAAAATGCTGCTGATTAAATGTCAAACACGTGGAATGACACTTCACATGTGAGAGCTCCAATGCAATTGCACCGTCGATAAAACAGGTTGCTGCACAATATTTCTGATACGTAGTAGCGAGGGGGAAGGGGGGGGGGTGATCAGTGAAAAGGAAACCTCAAACAAAAACACACGTCTCATGTTCAGGTCCAACAAACGGCTCAATAACACAAAGTAATCGACAAAATTCAATTTCTATAAAATCATCAGATTTTTTTAAACACAATTCTAATAATGTTATGTCTGCTTTGAGGATTTAAATTAACAGAGTCAACATGTAGAAGTGATAATGAAGTGACACAACGCACAGATACAACAGCATGAGATAATCATGTGGAATTCAATATTAATAATAATAATTTGATAAAATTATGACATTCAGACTTGACAAAGTAATCCATCTGTCTGATTTGTCATTAGTTGCGGGGTTTAATTGAGTTTTTAGAGTAATTGTAAGACAAGATGTTTCGGAGTCGCAGCTGGTTCGGTGGTGGGCTGTGGAAGCCTAAAAATCCACATTCCCTTGAACATCTCAAATATTTGTATAATGTTTTATCAAAGAATCAGACTGTTTCGGAAAATAATAGGGGACTATTGGTGGAAACATTGAGATCAATTGCAGAAATTTTAATCTGGGGAGATCAGAATGACAGCAGTGTTTTTGAGTAAGTCAATTTCTATCGATAGAATGAAAAGAACTTTAAAAAAATTCATGTATTTTTATCCCCCTACTTACTTCATTAATTATTGATTGTTTCAGCTTTTTTCTGGAGAAGAATATGCTCTCCTTTTTTCTCCGAATAATGAAGCAAAAATGTGGTAGTTATGTTTGTGTTCAATTGCTTCAGACATTGAATATTTTATTTGAAAATATACGAAATGAAACCTCGCTGTGTAAGTGCAATAATTTGAACGGGTAAAGAGGAATAAGTTTAAAAACCCCGAGTTTATTTCGAAAATATCTTGGGAACAATGAGGCTTACGAGAATTTATTAAGAGATATTCTCTCAGTTTAGCACATTTTCTTTGTATTCATTCGTTCTAAAAATGTTTACGAAAAAAATCGAAAAATTTAGTTTTGACTGATGCTCATTGTCCATTTCGCTACTGAATTTATCATCAAACTTCTCCACATTATGTTATCAAAAAAGGATTATAATTTTTTTCTTTTCCTTGCAGATTATTTACTGAGTAACAATCATGTGAATAGTATAATTGTGCACAAGTTTGATTTTAGCGATGAAGAAGTAATGGCATACTACATAAGCTTCTTAAAAACTCTAAGCCTCAAATTGAATGCACATACTATTCATTTTTTCTATAATGAGGTAAACAAGGTACACTCGACGCATTTGCTTTACCTACATAGACAATAAAGAATTGAGAAACTAGTGAAAATTAAAAAAAAACACTAACACGTAGTTAAAAAGGAACGAAATATATGACTAACAACAGTAGATTCATTTTCCAAAAAATTAATCAAATATTTTTCTCTATATTTTTAGCACACCAATGATTTTCCCCTCTATACAGAAGCAATAAAATTCTTCAATCACACAGAGGGAATGGTACGAATAGCAGTGAGAACATTAACTTTGAATGTGTACAGAGTTGAAGATGCATCTATGTTAGCATTCATTAGAGACAGAACAGCAGCACCTTATTTCAGTAATTTAGTTTGGTTCATTGGTAATCACATAATTGAATTGGATACTTGTGTGAGAAACGATGCGGATCATCAGAGTCAGAATAGACTCTCTGATTTAGTTGCAGAACACTTGGATCATCTTCATTATTTGAATGATATTCTATCCCTCAATATTGATGATCTAAATAAAGTTCTCTCGGAGCATCTTCTCCACAAACTTCTGGTTCCTCTATACGTTTACTCTCTAACGAAGTTAAGAACAACACCTAATCAAAATCAGGAAGAAAAAAAACACGTGAGTGTTGTAGTTGCATTGTTTCTTCTCTCCCAAGTATTTCTCATTGTCTCACATGGACCATTAGTACGAACGCTAGCAGCAGTGATTCTTAAATCAGATTCAAATATCGTTGAAAATGGTGCAAGTAGAGTACTAGAAGAGTACGAGCAGTTATCTTCACACAAATCCATAGCCTTTGCACCACCAAGTGAAAGTCTAGAAAAATCATTGGAGAGTCTCTCAGGACATTCAGAGGCTCACAGTTCAGGATTAAGTGACAGAGCGGAACAACAAAATGACGATAGTTGTGAAAAAATTTTACCTAATGATGAACAACTCTCTGTATCATCAGATTCGGAGCCATTAAATAATTCATCTGTACAATTCACAGAAGAGAAAATTAAACATTTAAACGTAACTGATGAAGAGAAAGAAAAAAGGTTAGCTTTAGAGGGTGACTTGTCACTCAATCCACAAGTTTCTCGACCATTTTTAGAAACAATTTTAAATTCATTACACTGTGCAGAAAATGATTATGCCACATTATTTTCACTCTGTTTGCTCTATGCATTAGTTAATAATGAGGGTATCGATCGTGAAACACTGGACTTTGTTCCAACGTTTTCAAGACAAGAGAGAGCGAACAATTGGTATCATGAAGCATTGATTGAAAAATTAATAAATGTGATATCAATGAGCTGTCAGATAAATACTAAAATTAGATTAGTAACACTTGAAATGAGTATAAAATTATTGGTTCGAATTGTAATGTCAGATGGTGAGAGTTTATTATGTGATGCACATTTAGCAGCAATTGCATCAGCTAAGGAAGAGAGTACAGCTCTGCTCAGGAATTTTTATAAAAGTGAGGATATTTTTCTTGATATGTTTGAGGACGAGTACAGTGAGTCACAGAAGAAACCACTGAATGTTGAATGGTTAATGATGGACAGTAACATTTTATTACCACCAACTGGTACACCAATGACTGGAATTGAATTCAGCAAAAGATTGCCATGTGGTGAAGTTGAGAGAGCACGTCGTGCAATTCGTGTTTTTTTTCTAATAAGAGAATTATCAATGATTCTTAATAAAGAAAATGAGTCTCAATTACCTCTGACAAATCCATCTAATTGCGTACAAGTCAATAATGTACTTGATTTAAATAATAGTGATTTAATTGCTTGCACAGTAGTTTGGAAGGATGGACAGAAAATCCGAAGGTTTCTTGTTATCGATATCATTCAGTTGATATTGGTAGAGCCTGATACGCGAAAATTAGGATGGGGTGTTGCTAAACTCGTTGGATTTTTACAGGACATTGAAGTTGTTGGTGACAAAGATGACTCAAGATGTCTTCATTTAACTATACATAAACCATTGAGCAGTAGTGCTACCAATAGGCTGCCTCTATTATCAGCTAAATTTATTTTTGATGATCACATAAGGTGCATGGCAGCTAAACAAAGATTAACAAAGGGGAGAATAAAAGCAAGACAAAAGAAAATGAACCAAATTGCTAAACTTCTTGATATACCAACTAATCTTCCAAGCTGCTCAACTCCACCCAATTATGCACTTCTTGGCATTAGACATGAACGTACAATTGGTAGAGGCCAAAGAAACAAGGATCATCGAGGCATGTTTACCGTTAACAAGGTTCCCGGGTTTGCTGCTCAAATGAGAAGACAAACTGAGAGCACAAAAGGTGGAATAAGTAGAAGAAATGATGCTAGTCCATCTGGTGAAAAGTCAACTGAATTTGGTCCTAGACCACGTGATAGCTCACCCAAAATGCCAAGACCAAGGAGTGAGGAAATTCCCCTAGAAGATATGAGACTGAGGAAAACTTCACTTACTATTAATGGGACTTCAGCACTACAAGTTATAAACTCAAATGAACTGCAAGATGCAACAGCTTTAAACTCATCGGTGAACAGTGATACGTCAATAATAGCAAAAAAATGCTCCGAAGAAACATCATTTACATCAACTCAAGCACCAGAATTACCTGCAAAACCTCGTCGCAAAGGACAGGTAGAAACTGTGTAATTACTAAATTTCCAAATGAATTAAACAATGAGCTGAAAGCCTCAAACTTTTGCGTACTTTCCTTCTCTGTCAATTTGCATTGTTACTATTCCGAGGAATGAAAAAAAAAATTAAAAAATAACATCAAATCGTGAGAAAGGACATTTACTATAATTATGGGAAAAATAAAGATTGAATTGACTGGTATATGTATATTTTTTCTTCAAACTTGTTATATCCTTACAATTAAAAAAAAAAGAAACCTTTCCAGAGAACATTAGAGACAGATTTAAACATACATATCAACAGCTACATGAATATCGCAAGGACAGATAGAACAATTGAACTGAATCAATCGAATGAAATTAAAGGTTCAACAGAGTTATCCTCAGATTTAGTCTCAGGTTCAGTCATTTTGGGTAATGCAGCAGAAGCTGGAGGAGCAACTGGTGGTTGATAGGCTATTTGCTGGGTCGTTTGACTAGGAATGGCCATTTGCCCAGGTGCACCAGGGGGTCCATTGGACACTTGAGGATGCTGTGGTAAGTTAGGAACTCCTTGAGGTGGCATGGCACCTGGTGGCCTCATACCTCCTGCATTTGGTGGTATCTGTGGCATTTGAGTTATTTGAGGTGGTAGTCCATTTCCTGGGGCCATGTGAACTCCTGGCATCCCCATTTGACGTCCAACTGTCACTGGAATTTGCGGCATTGGAGGAACACTGGCCATTTGAGGCATCATTCCAGATGGTGGAGCAGGTCCCATATTTTCTCTAGGTGGAATCATTCCTTCCGAAGGTGGCGGCTGCTGTGACTGTTGTTGCTGCAGCGATGATGGTTGTTCTGATTGATTACCAGATATGCTCGTCATCATGGGTGGCATGGAATTCGGTGGTATTTGCGGCATTCCGTACGGCATATTCTGCATGGGATAGTTGGCCATTGGAGGTGGACCATATGAATAAACACCCTGATTTGTTGGGGACATCGGATTGTAATTTGTACCAGGGTTTTGATAATGAATGTGACGAATCGGCGAGCTCTGATTGGAGGGTCCCATGTAATTTTGTACTGGCGGATAATTGCCCATTATGTATTGCTGTTTCTGCTGCTCCTGACGCATCTGAAGCTCCCTCTCTCTTTCTTGAATTTTTTGAAGTGCCAATTCTCGCTGATACTGCAGATACTCTTGCTTCTTTTTCCTCATTATATCCAATTTTTGTGCCATCTGCAGTTGCTTTGTTCTTTCTGCTTCTTCTGCTTCTCTACGTAATTTGTCTCTGTGTTCATCACGAAGTGCATCTAATGCTGCACGAGCATCCTTGACCTGTGCCAATTTGTCTTGTAATCCTTCGTAACAGACTCTAGTGTCATCATGATCTTGAATATATTTCAAAAGTTTTGAATGCATTGTTGTTATGTTCATGAAGAGATCCTGGAAAAAACTGTCATTGGATATTGATCTACCACGTGAGGAATTGCTCTTCATTCTGTTAACAAAGATCTCGACTTGAGAACGAAGATTCGTGACAAAATCATCCATTTTTGCATTGATTTCACCATTCTGTTGCTTTGCTACAACGAGACGTTGTGGCATGGGACTGCTGATATTCGGTGCAGATGGAGATGTAACATCGGAACGAGTGTTTTCCTCGATATTCACTTGACGTTGCTCCCAATATTTTCGATTCAAATATTTGGCGAGCTCGGGGTCCACCGGCTCTTCTTCTTGAATTTGGGATGGATTCGGACCCTGATAAATCAAAATTAGTCAATCTTGGAAACAGGCTAATTAGCAAAGTTAGAAGAATTTATACGGATCATTTTGCAAGTATCTTGAAAACAAATGGCTTTATAAAATCTTATTAGAAAATATTTTTCATAAAAAATTGTGTAAATTATAAATAAGTGTTTCTAGCTACTAAACTCAACATTCCTTTTTACAACTTCAATACGCGCATTACACCTGAAGTTGTGGCATAATAAGATGAAAAAAAAAACTCACGGGTGATGGTGGTGGCGATGGAGCTGGTTGTATAGAATTATTTTTATATGAATTTGTCACTCTCTTCTTTTCCTTTTCTTTTTGTTCTGCCTCACTTTGACTCAATGCCAGTGCCAACTGAAGTTCCTCCTCCTCCAGAAGTTCTTCCGGTGTTTTCCGCGGTGGTACCTGGTGAAACAATATCATTTTATCAACTAGTGAATAGGAAAAATTATGGTGTTTAACTAGAAAATATGAAAATAATCTGATGAAAAAAAAAATGAAAAAAAAACATTAAGAACTCAGAATATCACCTCCAATGTGGACGAAGCCATCTTGCAATACTAATTTAATTACAGGCTTGAGCGCTAGTGAAATCTATGACTCAGAAGTGTGAATAATAACAAAAAAAAAGTAAATGCACAAATGAACGTAAAAAACTACCTGTTGTTGTTGGGCTAGAGAGCTGCTCAAGTATTCAACAGGAAGATCAGTTTCCTTTGAATTTGCTGAACTTGGCCTGAAATATTGAATCCTCATAATTGAAAAATATATTGATTTATCCAAATAGAAAGGAAATAAAATCATTCTGACTTAAGAAAAAAAATGCAAAATCCGACGAAGAGTTTCATAATAAATTTCAATTAAATCTGAATCCAATCACCTATTAACTAGTTCGTAGCAAGCTTCACAGACTCGAACTTCCTTCTCAAATCCCAATTTCGGTAAAGTCGAGGTTTTACTTGAACATTGTCCACAAAAAACTTGCCCACACGCTCGGCAATGATGTTTTCTTTGTATTACACTGAATGAAACTCTGCAACGATGGCAGACCTCGCCATCAGCCCAATCTGGTGCAGTATCAACACTGAACATAGCATCGCTTTCTTTCAACTGAGGAAAAACATATCCCTCTGCCTTCATAATGTTCATTGTATCTTTAACGGCTGTGTATTTTGGACTGTTTCTAAATGCAAATGCCCAAGCTTGAATCAATTCCAATATCTTCTGTTTAACATTCTCGTGTGTCGTTGTCTTCGCCAGTTCCTTCAGCTGTTCCATGTACTGTTTCGTTCCAATCTCATCGTGTATAAGACCACCGCAATTTTTTACACAAGATTCAAGAACGAGTAGACCAAACAAAGCAACATGGGGATTTGGATTGGTTATTTTCTTCTTTATCTGTTGCAGTGCTGTTTTTGGCCTGAATCAAATTATCAGAGGTCAGTTGTGTTGATACTCCCATATCTAGGAATGGGCAGGAGGGAGAGAGAGAGAGAGAGAGAGAGAAAGGCCAAACGAGGTTTATTGATGTATTTACTCACGGTGCATCACCTGCTCTTATTTGATCACAAATTTGGAGGATCGTAGGCCAGTCTGGATCGAGACGCAAATTACTTGTAGCTTTGTCTTAAATTGAGTAAACTCATAAATAATCTTTCATCATGTGGAAATAATTTAACTTTGACATTCGATTACTCACCAAGCAATTTATCAAAATTGAGAGTACGAAACATTTCTGATGGAACTATTGTCTTTTTTTAATTAATTCTGTCACTTTTATTTATTACAAAAATCTTATTAATGATAATCTCATTAAAAGACCAATTCTCACGTGAATTGCAGTGATTTTCATGAAAAAAAACGAAATTTACAGCTTCAAATACTGTACCATCAGTACTTGATTGTTTCTTGACCTGCTGATCAACACATTAATATAATGAAAATCTTTTTTTTCTGCTGTCAGTGGGGAATGAAGATACTTTTGATACACCCCGATGTTCCTTTCGTCATTTCCGGAGATGTGCCGCACTCTGGTGGTCAATTGAGCTCCCGCGTATTTTCGAATTTAGTTGATGATCTGTCATTGAAATAATATTCTATAATATTAGAAAATTTTGCAAAAATATTTCTTTCCTTACTGACTTTTAATTAAAGAAACTTGTGAAATTATTTGATTACAATTACATCGAACATCAAAACGAAGAATTTAGTGATTATTTTTGGAGATTTTGATTAATAAAAATTTACGAAATGTCCATGAGTGAGTTTTACGAAAATTTATAAAAAAATAATTAACTTCATATAGTAAATTTTCTTTGTTTTAGCACGTCAGAATGATGGTTCACGCAGTTCAATAACCTCGTTGACTGGAAAAAAAAATTTGAAAAAAGACTCAGTATCACGAGCTGGAATTGGAAGCAGTAATGCGTCTCTTCTAGGCTTGCACAGAGGCAGTATCGCTTTCAAAACCGGAAAAGGCGGCTTTAAAGTATTTACTGTTGATTTTTTGATTATGTACATGTTGCAAAGGAATTGTAAATCATTCATCGATTAAAAACATTATATTAGGTGCCAAAATATCAAAATACATATCAACTAAACTCATCGAATCCTTTTAATGCCTCAGTAGTCGATAAAATCCTTGAAAACGTAATAGAGAGCACTTTGAAGGATGTCAAAATTTACGACTCAAAATGTTGCATGAAACTTTGTCAGGATATGGTTATGGAAATAAGGGAACAAATCTATAAAAAAAATTTCCACAGGTGATAATCAATTCATATAATCCCGCAATAAATTTAAATGCTTTCACGTAATCGGCATTATTCAATGTGTTCAGGTACAAATACATTGTAACAGTGACAATAATTCAAAAAGGCCGTCAAGGTATGGACATTGGAATTGGCTGTGTATGGAATTCCGAAAGAGACAACTATTCAACATATGTATTTGAGAATCTCCAGTATTACGCGATTGCAATTGTTGCTGGCTTTTATTACAACTGATCAATACATTCCGCCTGATAATCGAATTTTGAGCACATTAAAATCGATCAATAAAATCATTAACTGCATTAGTATTTTTACTTTCATATATTTGTAATGCTGGATGAAGTGCTTCTGCTCGTAAAAATTGCAATTAAATACTCACAGTATGTTATTTTATTTTTATTTTTGCCTTTTTTTGAAGACTGGAATTATCTGTGAATCACGTAGTGACGCATGCGCATACAGTGAACATTGCGCTGTTCATGGTGTGGTGCTCATTGGAGAACACGTATGCGTGATGTGACGCGATTTTTATGTATTCCACCATACAATACATTCACAAACCATCATTTCTAAATCCGTATACATATTTTTCTAAGTAATCTTCCTGAACGTCTTGATTTCTGTATCTTAAAAATTAATCGCGAGAACGGCAATAACTTGTTTTTAAATTTCTAGAAAATCATTGAGAGGTATTCCAAAGGAAGAAAAACAGTTACAGTGTTAACAAAGAAAATATTTTTACAGAATTGGATAAAAAAAATCGAGATGTGTAATAAATAGCAATTGATAATTCAGTATTTCTCTCAATCAGTAGATTAATTGATGATTTAAATTGGGGTTATGAAAGAAGTATTTGAGTGTGAGATTTTATGGATTTTTTTTCATGATTGTTGAGTCTGTGAGGGAGAGTATCTGTCATTACAATGTCGGAAAAATGTAAGGTATGTAGATATTTCTCATTCCTCATTTTTTTTATTTATTTTAGGATTTCCTTAAAAAATATTTTTTTTAATGAACATTGTGTTACATGTTGGCTTGTTTCTTAGATGCAATGATTAATCATGTTTTTCCACTTTATATTATACTAAACAATGACTTGTTGACAGGAGTGCGGATGTGTCTGTGCGAGATGCACGAAAAATGATAGCAGACACAGTGACGTACACCTTCATGCAGAGATTGAACACTTGAGGCAGAGTTTGATTGAAAAAGACAGTCACATTGTTAAAATGGAGACGCAATTTTTTCATGAAGCTGATAAATTTCCTAATGGTGAATTAGCCTCAATGAGAGAGGAATTACGCACGTGGCAGGAAAAGTATTCACGATTATATGAGGCTCATAAAAGAGTTCAAAAAGTCAATCAAAATCTCGAGGATAAATTATTGAGGATTGTTGATAAATGTGAGACTGAAAAAGGTGCCTTTACGAAGGATATTGCGACACTTTCACACAGATTGGCTGACGCTAATTATACAATTCATCGATTATCTCAAGATAATGTAAGTTTGAAATATATATATATATATATATGTGTATACATATATGTAT